>JADBJO010005874.1:85778-95778 GCA_016801955.1 Conus betulinus
ATCTATCTATCAATCAGTCAATATATTTATCTATCTATCCATCTATCAATCTATCAGTCAATCTATCCGTCTATCTATAAATGATCTCAATTTATCGGAATGAATGAATAGAAACTTTCTTGCGACTAAACCCAGACTTGAAGCCGGTACAGGCCAGCCACTCGCTCTCTCCACAGTCCTCCATCCCCAACCGCAATACCAGCGGCGCCACAAGGCTGACGATGAGAGGCCCGGTTCGTAACGTAAATCAGGCTCTGTCCGCGCGCAGAGCACGTGCGTCGCGCCCCTATCTGGCCCCGCTGGACAGGGGCCGATAGACGGCCGACGGCCGCCGCTGGTCAGCGCTGATTTGTGTTTCCTGATGGCCGTCACAAGAAGGAAGAAGAAGAAGAAAAAGGGCAGGGAATGCTAGATGTGGGTGGTGGGTGCCATCTTCTTTCTCCCAGACACGTGAGTGCTGGAAGCATGGGCATCACGTGGGAACGGCAAGACAAGTTCCAGAGGGAAAGGTTTCGTGTGTGTTCGTGTGTGTGAAAACTCGTTTCGCATGCTTCTTGAGCAGGTTAGTGCCAGAAAAGAGGCCAGTGGATAAAATAAAAAAAGAAACAGCCTCTGTGGTGCCAGATGAGGGTCATAATGATGTTCAAAAGTATGCTAACTATGCTGTATGGTTGGGTTTTTTTTTTACTGGATCCTCGTGTTGGATTGAAGGGTACGCTGGAGAGACACAGAGAGAAGCTGGCGTTGTTCACCTGCCATCAACTCTTCTGATTCTGCGATAGAGTGCTGCTGTGGATGTTTATCAGTTGGCGAAATTAAGTAATGGTGAACAATTTCCAATGGTCATAGTTTTAGAAAAGGTAGACACGTCTTGATTGTGTGTTGACTTTTTTTTTGTAATGAGAGATAGGTTAGAGCGTAATCTGTGTGTTTTCTGATAGATATTTTGAATTTGGATTGATATTTTCAAAGATTAAAAGAAGGACCTATATCGGTGTGTTTTCGAAGAAGCAAAGGTAAAAATGTATTATCTTTTATGAAGACAGAGTACATTTTTATCTAAGAAAAGACTGTATTTAATGGGCTAAAAATGGCAGATTTTATTCAATTTGTTTTCCAAATGATAGATTTTTATTGTTGTTTTAATGAAGAGAGAAAACGCATTTTTTCATGTTCGGGTTTAAGACAGCGATGCAATTTTTTAAATTATTGTTTCTAGTGAAAAAAGGTAGATTTGTATGGTTGTTTTTAACGAACAAAGGATATGCATTTTTTTTTTTATTGTGGAAGGGATACAATGTATTGTTACTGATACAGAAAAGTTGAACTTGTGCTATTGTTTTTAAGGGAAAAGGAGTTGACTTTTTTATGAAAAAGGTAGATTTGTCGTTCCTTTTTAACGAAGAAAGAGTAGGATTTTGCTGTTGTTTTTTTCAACGAAGATAGGGTAGATTATTGTTGTGGTTTTGATAAAAAAAAAAAGGTAGATTTGGTCGTTATTTATTATGAAAAGAAGGCATAGATTATTCTCGTTTTTAATGAAGAAATAGTTGGCTTTTATTCTTGTCTTAATGGAGAGATGATAGGCATTCTCTGTTTGCAATGAAGAGGAAGAAGATGTGCGTATTTGAATTGAGTTAAGAAAGGTAGAGCAACACGATTTGTAATCAAGAAATTTGTAGACTTTACTGTTTATTTGAATGATAAGGAAGATATGGCTGTTGAAAGCTACGAGTGAGTAGTGCATTTTCTTTTGTTGGGAGACTAGCTCTAACTTCAGGTAGCAATAAGGAAGATATTTATTGCTTCATAGGTAATGAAGGAAGAGAACTTGTGATTGTAATGAAAAAAGGCAGACTGTTAGTGTGTAGTCTTTAATGAAGACAAGGTACACTTTGATTGTTGTTTCAATGTGGAAAGAGAAGACAAGAAAAAAGATATACCCAAAAGGTGTCGGTGGGACCTAAAGAAGTACAGGGGAGACATTTTCTTGTTTTGAGCGAAAAAGAGGGGCAGACTTGGATTGATGTTATTGGTTTGTCAAAGAAACGGTGCTTTCTTGAAATGAAGAAAGTTTAGACTGTTATTGCTTATTGAAGCAAGTGTAGATTTCGGTGTGGCTGTCGTTAGACTTTTTTGGATAAATACAATAAAACAGTAGCTCGATTTCATGAAAGAAGAAAAAGCTATTCCTGCTGCGGTTTTCGATGAAGGAATTGTAGTTTTGAACGTTAGTTTTAACAGAGACTTGATCAAATTCTATTGTTTGCTGCTTTTAATGCCTAAAATAAAGTGTTACTGATATCTTTCCCTCTTTTCATGCCGTATTGCTTTTAATGCATAAATGAGTTACTTATGATATCTTTCCCTCTTTTCATGCCCTACCACACCGCCTCCTTTTCCCTCTCCCCCCTTCCGTCCGCCACTCCAAACAAACACACACCCTCTCCCCTCCCTCCCTCTCACCTCATTCTTCTCGCCATTATCGTCTTCCTGAAAATTGGTATGACTATGCACGACTTTTACCATTTCTGAACTGATTGTTTCTGACTTGCTTACACCCCAAAGATCCCTTCAAGGTGGTTTGCTATGTACGAGACAGACTTTGGCTTTTTCATGTCGTCTTCTCTTTTCTTCCTCGTCCTTCTCGTCTTCTTCATCTTTGTCTTTTTACGGAAGAAAGATTTCAGAGCGATTTTAGTGTGTTTTTAAATCTGTTTTAAAAAGTTGTTGCTATTGATGTGTTGTTGTTCTCCTCCTCCTCCTCCTCCTCCTTACCTCCTACTCCTCTTCTTCGCCTTGAACGTTTTACGGAAGAAAGATTTTTAGAGCAATTATAGCGTGTTTTTATGAAATCCGTTTTCATGAGTTGTATTTATGATTGTTTAAAACTTTACTCTAAAGAAACCAAGCTTACCTTTAAACCAGAAGCGAACGTTTAAAAAAAAAAAAAAGGTGCAGTGGAACTAGGAGTCGTGACTGGCATAGCATTCAGCTTTCCTCTGGCTGCTTATGTTGAAACTGGAAGAAATAAACACAGCTAGTGGGCCCGGCAGGGTGCTTGACGAAGTTTGAAAACCAGGGAGCGAGCGTTTTCACAAACAACAACAACAAAAAAAAAAGACAACGACGCGGTACTTCGAAGCAGCGTCTGGCAGCAACACCCATCTTCCCTCCCTTTGCTATTGTTGACACTGGGAGACAAGGCATGAAACGCAGCTTAGTCGGCCCAACATGGCGCTCTCTACTTTCGAAACTATCTGAAGACAAAAAAAAAAAAGAAAAAAAAAAAAGAAAACGAAAACAACCGTGGGGGAGAGAGGTTAATCCTAATCTTACCTTTTTTTTTTTTTTTTTTTTTTTTTTTTGCTTGCTCGCTTGTTTTTCACCCAGTGTCTCTCACTCTTCAGGTCAAGCGATTGGCCATATTCTGAAAAGAGATAAGGAGAGGAGAAAAGCTGGTCAAAGTCAGCAACAGCTCTGCTAATGAGTCTGGCAACGTTACTCTGGAATCGCGGAAGTCTGTCTGTCTGACATTTAAGGAAAACGGAGGTGAACAACAAAAGAGGCTGATTCCATTCTAAACGTTTTAAATTCTCTCAATCTTTCGACCCAGACAGACTCAATGTTGTCGTAAAGGGCGAGGGGTTAGAAAGGAAATCTTTTCCGATTATTTAGCGCTATTGTTCCCCTCCCCCCCCCCCCCCCTCCCCCTCCCGTGCAGTGTGAATAGTATCGCCATCTGATTGGTGCATGAGATGCTCGGAATTCTTGTTCTCGTCTTATGTATGTTCAGCTAAAACTGAAACGCGCCAGTGTGTGTGTGTGTGTGTGTGTGTGTGTGTGTGTGTGTGTGTGTGTGTGTGTGTGTTGGGGGGGGGGGGGGTTATTTTGTTTTGTTTTGTTTTTCTTTTTCTGAAGTAAAGGGAGTACAAGTGTGTTACGTAGTGTTTTGGATGCCAAGCACGCCAACAGATTTTTGTGCTTTTCTTTTCTGTTTTTTTTTTTTTCTGCCCTGTCTTCTTTTCCTTTCTTTTTAAAAACTTAAACTTTTTTTTGTAGGAATCAGTTGCATGCCTCGTTGCTTGCCTGTTCGCTTCCTGGGTCGCTGCTGGAATCGTTAATCTATACTCTGCTCTCGTTCCTGACGTATCTGTCTATGTTGGAGTTGTTAATCTATACGCTGCTCTTGTTCCTGAGTATCTGTCTATGTTGGAATCGTTCATCTGTACTCTACTCTTGCACCTGAGCATCTGCGGTAGAAATCGTTACATCTATACTCTGCTCGTATCCTTTATTGTCTTTCTGTGTTCGAATCGTTAATTCTTTATTCTGCTTCTGCTCCTGAGAATCTGTGTGCTGAATCGTTAATCTAGACTCTGCTTTAGTCTGCGAGTGTCTGTCCGTGTTGAAAGCGTTAAGGTACACTCTGCTTTTGCGGTTGGGCGTCTGTCCGAGTTGGAATTATCAGTCTAAGATCTACTCTTGTCCCTGAGCGTCTCTCTTTCGTTGGAATCAATTGTCTACACTCTGGCCGTTGGTCTATACTGTGCTCTGGCCATTTGGTCTATGCTCTGCTCTGGCCATTGGTCTAAACTCTGCTCTGAGATTGGTCTATGCTCTGCTCTGGCCTTAAGTATCTATCTGTGTAACATTTCATCGGTCTGTATTCTGCTCCGACTCCTGAGTATCTGTTCGCGTCGAAACTATTGGTCTATTCTCGACCCTGATCCCTGGGTAAGTATCTGTGTTTGCATCAGTGTTCTCTACACTCGGCCGTGTCCCCCGAGGTTCCTGCTTGTTCTGGAATCATCGGTCTACATTCTGCTCCGGGTCTTTGAGTTCTTGTAGATAGGGCCTGTTTCGGGATCGTTGGTCTCTGTGCTGCCGTGTTCCTTGGCGTATGCCTGTGTTTGCGGTGCAGTCGTTGGCCTGCACGCTGCAAAGTCCCTGAGCTCTCCTCGTCCTCTGTCGGACTTATTAGTCTGTGAGGGGTGATTGTTGGCACGTCTGCTGTGTGTACTCTAGGCTCGTGTGATCCCAACGTGAGGGCGCTGTTTGTCTTTCATTCTTGGTGGGGTGGGGAAAGGGTTTTCGGGGGGGGGTCTCTCTCGTTCTTTTCTTTGTCTGTCTGTCTGTCTGTCTGTCTGTCTGTCTGTCTGTCTCCTGCCTGTCTATCTGTCGGTCTATATCTCTGTCTCTGTGTGTGTTCCTCTCTCTGTCTCTGTCTCTCTGTCTCTGTCTCTGTCGATCTCTGTCTGTCTGTTCTGTCCTGTCGTCTGTCTCTCTCTCTCTCTCTCTCTCTCTCTCTCTCTCTCTCTCTCTCGTCTCTCTGTCCCCCCCCCCCCCCCTTCTCTCTCTCTCGGCCTCACCCCCCCCCCCCTCCCACTCATCTCTCCCCACCACCCCCCCCCATCCCCTTCTCTCTCCTCCCCGTCTGCCTGTCTCTCCCCCCCCTACCCCCCCTATCCCCTTCCCTCTCCCACCACCTCCCCTCCCACCCCCCTCTCTCCCACCCCCCAACCACCCCCCACCCCACTCTGTCCCCCCCACAAACCCCATCCCCCCCCCCCCCACCCCCCTAAAGGAACCCTCCCCCCCCCATCCCCCCCCCCCCCCCCAACACCAACACACCCTCCCCTCACCCCCCTCTCCACGGTCTCCCCCTCTCCGGTCTCTCGGTGTCTCTGTCTCTCTGTCTGTCTGAACCTGTCTCTGTCTGTCTGTCTGTCTGTCTCTCTCTCCTCTCCTCTCTCTCTCTCTCTCTCTCTCTCGTCTCGCTCGCTCGCTTGTTCTCTTGCCTCCGCTTGTTAACTCTCTTTGTTTTCTTTTCCTCTGTTCCTAACTCTCTTCTTCTCCTCCTTTTTTCGTCGTTTTTTTCATCGTGTTCTCCCCCCCCCCCCCCCTTCCTCTCCCCCCCCCCCCTCCTTCTGTCCTCCCTCCTCCAACCCTTCTCCCTTCATCCTCCGTCTTCTCCTCTTTCTTCTGTTATTTTTCGAACGAGAAGAAGAACAACAAAAGAACAGAACAACGGCAACGGCAAGATCTTACTTGCAAAAAAAAAAAAAAAAAAAAAAGGCAGGAGGGGGGGGGGGGGGGGGGGGGGGGGGGGGGGAACAGAAAGAAAGAATGGAAGAAAGAAGAAGGAAAGAAAAAGGAAGGCAGAAAGAAAAAAAAGAGAGAAAGCAAAGAAACAAAAAAAAAGAAAGAATAAAAAAAAGAAAGAAGAAAGAAGGAAGAAAGAAAAAAAAAAAAAAAAGAGAAAGAAAAGGAAAAAAAGAGAACGGTAAAAGAAAGAAAGAAAAAGAAAACGAAAGAAAAAGAAAAAAGAAAGAAAAAAAAAGAAAAAACGAAAGAAAAAGAGAAGAAAATAGAAAGAAAGAAAGAAAGAAAGGAACGCGTTGAGTGAAAGACAACATACCTCCTCTGTCGTCACGAAACTAAGAATCTCCATTATTTGAAATGACGCTAGTGGTGCCATACCTCCTCTGTCGTCACGAAATAATGACGTCTCCATTATTTGCTGCGCTATAGAAGGCTTTTCATCGAGAATTACTTTACAGCTGGACATACGTACGTACGTACTGCTGCGCTATACAAGGCTTTTCATCGAGAATTACTTTACAGCTGGACATGCATACGTACGTACGTACTGCTGCGCTATACAAGGCTTTTCATCGAGAATTACTTTACAGCTGGACATGCATACGTACGTACGTACTGCTGCGCTATACAAGGCTTTTTCATAGAGAATTACTTAGGTGATGAGGCTGCCTGGACATGCATACGTACGTACGTACGTACTTACCTATATACCTACCTACCTACATACATACATACATACATGCATGCATGGATATATTTGATAGGTTCATCGACAGACAGAGATGTAGACAAACAGATAGACGTATGATAGACAGATGATAGATAGACAGACGGACAGAGAGGTGGTTTAATAAACAGCATGGATATGTTTTGGTGTGAACATGAAAGAGAGGTTGCCATATAGATGGATCCATACCGTTCGTCCATCAAAAAGAGGTTACCACACATATAGATCCATACCGCTCGTCAATCAAAAAAGAGGTTACCACACAGATAGATCCATACCGCTCGTCAATCAAACAGAGGTTACCACACAGATAGATCCATACCGCTCGTCAATCAAACAGAGGTTACCACATAGATAGATCCATACCGCTCGTCAATCAAAGAGAAGTTACCACATAGATAGATCCATACCGCTCGTCAATCATAGAGAGGTTACCACACAGATAGAGATAACATACCGCTCGTCAATCAAAAAGAGGTTACCACACAGATAGATCCATACCGCTCTCGTCAATCAAACAGAGGTTACCACATAGATAGATCCATACCGCTCGTCAATCAAAGAGAGGTTACCACATAGATAGATCCATACCGCTCGTCAATCAAAGAGAAGTTACCACATAGATAGATCCATACCGCTCGTCAATCATAGAGAGGTTACCACATAGATAGATCCATACCGCTCGTCAATCGAAAGAGATGGATGTTACCATATAGATAGATCCATACCGCTCGTCAATCATAGAGAGGTTACCATATATAGATAGATCCATACCGCTCGTCAATCATAGAGAGGTTACCACATAGATAGATCCATACCGCTCGTCAATCGAAAAAGAGAGATGTTACCATATAGATAGATCCATACCGCTCGTCAATCGAAAGAGATGTTACCATATAGATAGATCCATACCGTTCGTCAATCAAACAGAGGTTACCATAGAGATAGATCCATACTGCTTCGTCAAAGAGAGGTTACCACCTAGATAGATCCATACCGCTTCTCAATCAAAGAGAGGTTACAGCACAGATAGATCCATACCGCTCGTCAAACAACGCCAGCCGAGCCCACCACTCGGCTGTTCATAGGTACCCGTACCTCTTTAAGGGTGGGGAAGGTAAAGCAGCGAAGAAATGGAGATGGGCTCCGCTTTCGTGACGCTAGCCTCCCTGGCAGATGTTGTTGAAGTCTGTACAACTCCTGGCTCTCTGACTGAGCGCTTTGGGTGATGAGGCTGCCTGGAGTTGTACACACACATCAGTCAAGCAAGCCGCCAGGCTGTATGACACTGACAGTGTTTGTACGCAGGGGGGTACCAACGTACCAATATATTTTCTGTCGCTCAGGCCTAGTACCCTATAACCCTTTTTCCTACTCCCACCCCCACCCCATCCCTATACGCCCTCCCCCTCCCTCCCACCCACTCCTCATCTGCCCCTACCCCCATCCCCAACCCACTCTACTAAAAAAAAAAGTTCCCTTCAACCCGGATATTCGTCCTTTTGCTTGAATCCACCTCGTCTGTTTAGTGCTTGAAAGCGATTCGTTAGGAAAGCCTTGTTGGGGGATTAATTATGGGCTTGTTTCATAGGTCGTGGAGAACGTGGCGGTTTCAAGTGTTTCCATTCTGAGAGGAATAATTTGTCTGGAGAGTCTCTTTATTTTGAGAATTTCCGGGGGTGGTAAAGTCTCCCTGCTTACTTCCCCCTTTCCCCAACCGCCTCCTCTGACTCGTATCTCTCACTGTGTCTCACTGTCTGTCTGTCTGTCTGTCTGTCTGTCTCTCTCTCTCTCTCTCTCTCTCTCTCTCTCTCTCTCTCTCTCTCTCTCTCTCTCTCTCTCTCTCTCTCTTGTCCTTTTTCTTAGCTTTGTATTTGTGGATATTCGTTATTTTATCTTTTATTAACGTCAAAGAGTCTGACGCAGTCAACAAAAGTTATTTGAATAAGGAAAGTCACCCTCCTCCTTCTCCACCCCCCCCCCCCCCCCCTCCCACCCACACTCCCCGCTAGAAGAGAAAAAAAAAGCAGATAAGTACATGAATAAAGTGCAGTTTAAAGGTACTTTCTAACCTGCAGCAGAAAAGAAACAAATCGACATCAGTCTCACTCAGAGAGTTGCAAAGAGAAGAAGAAGAAAAGAAGAAGAAGAGAGAAGAAAGAAGAAGAAGAAGAAGAAAGAAGAAGAAGAAGAAGAAGAAGAAGAAGAAGAAGAAATAACAGATGAACTCCGAGAGAGCGATTAAACGGTGGGTAGGTCGGATCCAAGCATTATCTGATTTATAAACAAACGGTCTGTGGTGAACTTTCGAGTTCCGTTTCACCCGATTTCTGAGCCGCCTGTAAAAGACATTGGCAGCGAGTGGCGCCCCCTTTGTTTTTTGGGAACCGGCCAGAGAGGAACCCTCTTTGTCTTGGGAATGACTAAAGTGCCTTTCGCTGTCACTGTCGGAAGAATTTGAGGGATGCTCTGAATAAGTTCCTGTTGTTTCTTGTTTGTTCTTAAGAGAAAGTGAATCATAGATGTATAGTAGTTTGTATGTAAAATGTGTATTAGGTGTATACAAAGCCTTTCTTTTTAAAGTAATGTCTCATAGCCTAATAGCTGTAGAGGTAGTGAACTGTAAGAGGTTTATTATGTCCGGGGCACGGTATGATGGAAGGCGGAGCCCATCTTTCTTCTCCTTCCGGCGCTTTGCCCTTTTCCCTGACCTAAAATCAGAAACCCATTTACCGATGGATGGACACAGAGAGGGTTTTGAAGGTGTGCAAAATCCAACCCCATGCGTGGAGTTCGAAGTCACGACCGTCAGCACCTCGGCTAACGCTCTAACCATTTGATAACGGTGCAAATTGGTATATTGGTGTAGTTTACTTTTAAGTCTTATAGCCCGGCTGACCTCACATGAGCTGTCATCGCATTAAAAAAAAAATAAATAAATAAAAAAAAAAAAATTAAAAATAAAAACAACAAAGCAAAACAAAGACATCGTACCTATTAACGCAAATTCATAACTCTGCACTAAACTTGGCGACGTTCTTTGGGCAGAGAAGACTATTCCACGCTTCATTTTTTTTTTTTGTGTTTTTTTTTTGGTCATTTTTATCGCTCCCAGATTAAAAAGAATAATTAGAAAAGTAATGAAAAGGATTAAATGTTAAAAGCAAG
>JADBJO010005874.1:98278-100778 GCA_016801955.1 Conus betulinus
TTTTTTTTGTAAGTGAACGTGCGCTGTGTGAGTTTTGGAGGTGACGAGAAAGGGTTACTTGTTACCTCAGCCTTAAATTCTCTTTGAAAACACACGGAAAGCCGTAAAATTTGTCAACTTTGTCTTCCAGTGAATTGCAAAGCCCAAGACAGTTTGTCCTCGTCGAAAATCTGAACAATGGTTGAAAAATAAGCGCAAAAAAATGGTGGCTCGTGCGCACGGAACAGACCACATGCCAAAATCTATTTAGAGTGAAAGACAACATGTATTTCGAGCACGAACAGCAAGGAAAGGAACATGTTTCCACACGAGTCACAACAGCTTTGTCAGGTGTGTTGTAATGAGCGTGATGAGGACGGCGGTGCGAGTTCCACGGCGGTGAAGCAAGGTGTTGTGTAGTGACAGGCTCTGGCATCACAGACACCGGTCTGCGTGAGGGGGAGAGGCGGAAAGAGAGAGAGAGAGAGAGAGGGGGAGGGGGACGGTGGTGGGGGAGGTTGGTTGCTGGCACTACACTAGCAGAGTCGGCTGAAGAGAGTTCTACCCGCAATTTGCTTTAATTGCCGCGCTGTGAGGCGGCCGGAGGTGGGGGGGAGGTGGAGCCAGGCACGCGGCTGGGAGCGAGTGCCGGCACGTGGGAGAAGTCTTGGGGCTGGGGCTGGGCTGTTGTGTGGGCGCCCCCAGGCCGGATTGCCTGCCTGCCTGCTTGCCTGCCTGCCTGCCTTTGCCGTTGCCCTCTCCGTCTCTTTCCCCTCTCTCTCTCTCTTACTTCTCGTTTCGCTGCCAGACCCGGGGCCTGTGGTCCTCGTGCGTGATGTAACTTCGCCCCGTGTGTGTCTCTCTGTGGTTTCGGTGCTGCCCACCTCCCCCTCCCCCCTCCCCCACCACTCTCATTCCCCTTCTCCCACACCTCTCAGTCCTCACCCCCCCCCCCCCCCCTGCCTCACCCCACCCTCTCCTTTCCTTCTCTCTTTATCTCTCTCTCTCTCTCTCTCTCTCTCTCGACAATGCGGCGCCTGCAGCTGTGTTGTGAGGGACCGAAGCGCAGGGAGTTTTGAAGCAGGTCCAGGCCTCCTCCTCCTCCTCCTCCTCCTCCTCCTCCACCTCCTCCACCCCCACCTCCTTTCGGGACAAACTCGCACACCTGTACGGCTCGGAGCGCGGAGTGTCACCAGCCTGTTGTTGTCGTCGTCAGAGCGTTGCTAACTACTACTACCACTAGAGAGCCAGCTGGAGTCATCTAGGATGACCCTTGCGTGAAGAAGCAGCAGAAGCAGAAGTAGAAGAAGCATCAGGCGGCAAGAGTGCAGAGCGAGGCCATGCTGAAGTTTGTCCACAGCCGCCCCCCCAGAGCCAGGTCCAGCTCCCCAGCGGGCACCTCCTCCAGCCTGGACCGCGCCTCCCCGCGCCAGCGGGACGACCGCTCCTACCCGCCCTTCCCCCCGATGTACCCCCCCCTCCCAGAGAGGGGGAGATGGCGGGAGGGTTGTCCGTGCCGCGGCCGAGGATGGTGGAGCGGGGCGGGGCGCATGTCTCCAGCCTCATCCAGAACTTCCCCCACCACCACCACCTCCGCCAGCCCCGCTCGCTCCGCGGACGGCTCCCTGGGCTGGGAGGGGGACTACGACCAGTCCTACCCGGCGGTGGCCACCTACCCTGTCCGGGACCGGGGACGGATCTCCTACCCGCCGCACCCGGATCTGCCCGCCACCCGACGCGCCATCCCCCCAGCGCCGGACAGAGGCAGAGCCAGACACTCCGAGTGGCGGGTGGTAGCGGTGGAGGACGTCTGGCTGTGGGAGACAGGGACAGAGAGCGGCAGCACAGGTGGTCGCCCGTGGGGCGGTACCCAGCCGGGCCGGAGCGGCAGGTCGGTCGCCAGCCGGATTCCTTAACCGCGCGGCGTCACCCAGGGACGGAGAGGGACAAGCCCCGAACGTCCTCGCCCAGGGACCGGCACGTCCGCATTTCCCCTTACCCTGTGTGGGAGATCCCCCGTGACCCCAGGTCCTCCCACTTCCCGTCCCCCGAGCGGGACAGGAGCGTCTCACCGGCTTCGTCCGCCGCCCCGCAGTCCATCCTGGCCAAGCCCTCCAGGGACAAGGCACGCGCCCAGCAGCAGCAGCGTCATCATCAGCAGCAGCAGAACGTCCCACATCCAAGCACAGCACCCCTCCGAGCCCCGCCTTTCAGGGACGTTCCGCCAGAGCCGGGTTACGTCAGGTCGCATAGCGCGGAGGGCTCGCGCGCCTACCGGGAGCGGTCCTGGGGTCCAGCGGACGAGGCGGCCAGGCAGACCCCGAGGCCCCGCGCCCTGACCGAACCCTCCGTGTCCGGCAATCACCGCGCCGCCTGGGCGCGCCCCCACGTGGACAGGGAGGAGGGGCCGCCCCGGGGAGCGGGGCCGAGGGGGAAGGAGGGGGCCGACAGGGGGAGAGAGTGGGAGGTGGGGGCCGGGGAGGGGGAGCCGACGTCGAGGGACAGGCTGTGGAAACCCAAG
>JADBJO010005874.1:125778-128278 GCA_016801955.1 Conus betulinus
ATTCTTCTAATAATTTTTTTGTTATTGTTATGTTGTTGTTGTTGTCTTTATTTTACTATTGTCGTGGTCGTTTATGTTATATCAGCATCAACATCATCGTCATCATTAGTAGCAGTAGCAGTAATTGTTGTTGTTGTACTTTGATGTTGTTGTTATTGTTGTGGTCGTTATTGTTGCATAATGATAAGGAGGAAGAGGAGGAGAGGATGGAAGAAAACAGCCGTGTCAGATCAATGAACACGTTTTGATTGACAGCTTGTGGAGAAAGAGACAAACAACAGACAGCTTCTACCGCGAGATCTGAGATTGTGGGGTTGGTTTACTGTAAACAGTACCTTGTCATTTATCTCCCTTGTTTCTCTTTTGTATCCGCGTTGGTTAAAAGACAAACATGGCAGCCACAACGATGGTGACATTGACAACGACAGTAACAGTCGCAAAGAGCGCGGCTGCCACCACCACCCCCTCCACCACCACCACCACCACCACCGACAATAACACAACAACAAAAATAGCGATAGAAAAATAAATTCCGGTGTTCCAACTATCAAGGAGCCCGTGGTCGAACTGTTAGAGAACTGTGGAACGAACGAACGAACGAAGGAAATTTTATTTTACCAGGGTAAAGAGATCAGCAAATTGCACATGCTTTTTTCCCACCCAGGCCTGAGGGTAGCGAGTTCGAACCTCTCGTGGAAATTTTTTTTCATTTTTTATTTTTTGCTTTTATTTTTTTAGCCGGAAAACTCAGACAGTCCAACCAGCAGTAAAATGGGTACCTGATTCAGTTCAGAGAAAGTGAAAGCGATGGAAGGAGAGGGTGGGCTCCGTCTTCTAAACTGCCATGCTCTAGACAGGGTGGACATCTAACAGTTCTCTGCCCCTTCTAGAACCATTCGACCTTAGAACTTGAACTTTTTCCCGACGTGCCTTTGTGTGTAAGGTGATGGTGGTCCTAAAAAAAAAAAAAATCTCCCGTGTTTCCTTCTACCAGATAATGGATGCAACAATGTTTTGTACTTAGTTTCCGCTGTTAGCTCATGGAAGATGTTATTTTTCATGATGGAGAAAGAACGTTTGACGCGAAGAGAGCGTCGAACGAAAAATATCAGCCGTTTATGAGTTGAGCGGTCATTTTTTATTTTAAACATCATAGCAGCGTTTTTGCATCAGCTGAAAGCTATTTAACGGCATACTGAGAGGAAAGTTAATGTTCTATGTTTTTTCGATGTCTCATTGGGATATTAGCCGGGTTCCCTATTCCCCTCCCCCCCCCCCCCCCCCCCCCTCCCCCCCGTGAAAATCAGTTATGATCCCGAGGAAAAGAGCAATAGCTATGAAATCAACAAGTTATTACCGCTGCTTCTTCGGGTATCCCTGCCAGGTGTGTGTGTGCTCTAGCATATACATTGGTATCATTTGCGCCGTAAGCCGCGAACGACTTCCACCAAGACATGGAGAACAGTTGTTATCCTTGGAGATGGCGGGGCTCATAGCTGTTCCCCTCTCAGCGCTGGTTGTGAAGGAATGAACTATTTCTGCGCACGGGGGGGGGGGGGGGGGGGGGGGGACAGTTGTAATATCTACGTATAAAGACTGATTTCCCTATTATCTCTGTTTTCCTTGAAAATTATACTTATTTTCCCGGGGGGGGGGGGGGGGGGGAGAGGGAAACCGCTGTTATCGGTTTTTAAATGTAATTAACAGCGAACCGCCAAGAACACGTAGACAAACGAATCCCAAGACAAAACACGCGTTTCGACCTCTTAGGTCTTCTTCAGGCGCGAGACGAAACACCGAAGAAGACCTAAGAGGTCGATACGCGTCGTGTTTTGTCTTGGGATTTGTTTGTCTACGTGTTCTTGGCGGTTCGCTAGTAATTACATTTAACATCTGTTTAGATTGCCGCCTGCAGCCGCCTCACTTTGCAACTAGATCAAACGCTGTTATCGGTTTTGATGGTATCATGCTCCGTCAAAAAAATTTTTAAAAAAAAAAAAAAAAAAAGAAGAAGTAGGCGCCTGCCACTGAATGGGCGAAAGAGAAAAGAACACTGTTCTGTTTGTTCTCTCGATTTCTTTTGTTGCTTTCTTTGTGGTCCGTTTAAAAAACCTCTCTGTTGTCCGTTTAAACCTCTCTGTGGTCCGTTTAAACCTCTCTGTGGTCCGTTTAATCCTGTCTTGGCACCGTCAAAAAAAAAAAAAAAGCATCTTCGTGGTCAGAAACAACAGAAAGAGCTTGAGCAAGAGACAAAACAAAAAAAAAATCTAGGGCACCAGGCCGACCGCCAAACGCATGGATGGAAGGACGGTTCACAGAAGCGACACGTTTCGACCCTGAAGCCTGAAACAGAGAGAGGTTTAAACGGACCACAAAGAAGGCAACAAAAGAAGAAGACGAGAACAAGAATAAGACGAAGAAAAGAAGAAGAAGAAGAAGAAAGAAGAAGAAGAAGAAAAAGAAGAAGAGAAGGAGGAGAGGGAAAAGGAGGAAGAGGAGG
>JADBJO010005875.1:15000-30000 GCA_016801955.1 Conus betulinus
TCTGGGGACCTGGCGGATGCTTTGATTTGAAATATGTATGTGTCATTAGGTGAAACTTTAGCAGAAAGAATTGTGTATAAATATATGTGAAAATTCAGTTAATAATCAAAGGGGAACTCTCTTTGTTTTTTTTGACTGACTATGTGTCTACGTTACGTGAACGAGAGTCTGACACATATTTTTCGAAAGGTTTCAACGGTATCGTCAGAATGCAAAATTGGCTTTAGTTTAAAGACAATTGTGGAATCGTGTACTTTGAACAGTGGAATCTCTCTAACGTGTCTGAAACATTAGAAACAGTTTTTTTTCAATGCAAAGGCTATGTGAAAAAGTTAGTGCATATATGATATTACTGGGACGGTGATCTTTCAATCTACATCTGAAATGTTGTTTTCTTTTTTTTTTTTTCATTGTTAATTTTTTTTAATATGACATAATTCAACAGATAAAAATGGGTTTACAAAAATAAAATCGTCACGTTTCATGACAATTCGTGAACCCATATTTGCAAGCACACACACACACACGCACACACGCACACACACACACACACACACACACACACACACACACACACACACACACACACACACACACACACACACACACACACACACACACACACACACACACACACACACACACACACACACACACACACACATACACACACACATACACACACACACACACACATACACACACACATACACACACACACACACACACACACACACACACACATACACACACACACACACACACACACACACACACACACACACACACACACACACACACACACACACACACACACACACACACACACACACACACACACACACACACACACACACACACACACACACACACACACACACACACACACACACACACACACACACACACACACATACACACACACACACACACACACACACACACACACACACACACACACACACACACACACACACAACACACACACACACACACACACACACACACACACACACACACACACACACACACAACACACACACACACACACACACACACACACACACACACACACACACACACACACACACACACACACACACACACACATGTAGTGTACCCGCCCGCGCGTGCGCTATTTACTCGAAAACACACATAGCTTAAAAGCACAGAACAAAAACAGGCTGACAGACTGACAGTAGCCGTGATAAACTAGTCATCGCCCATTGCTGGCATCCTTGACATCATAGAAATACACAAATAGAAACAAAACAAGCGCATTCCAATTCCTATCTTTGAACATGAAAATCCCATGGAAACCCACGCATGGAAGTTTCAAAACGAGGTGACTGAGGGCGGAAATGAAGCAAAATAAAAAAAAAAAAGAAAGAAATCCACCAGTATCCCTCCTCTTATCTACGTTTTCATCATCGCCACTATTATCACTATTATTGCCATTGTTACCATCATTATTATTGTCATCATTACTATTTCAACTCCCATTATGCCCTTCTTAATGGCCTCATTTTCATCCAGCAGCCATTTTGCGCCGAATATGAGAAGTTAAGTGGTTTCTTATTCTTCGTTTTCATTGTCCTAAATGTTGTTTGCTTTTGCCTGAAGAGGACCCAAGAGGTTGAAATGCATTGTATGTTGTCCTGTAATTTGTTTGTCTGTACCGTGTGGTGAAACTAACGCCGATTCTTTTTAAGATCCTCGCATGGAAGTTAAAAGAAAAACAAATAAAACAAATTCCGGTTAATTTATGTAAATATATAGATAAAGATATAGATTAATAAATTAATACACAAATAAATACATACATAAATGAATGAATAAACAAATCTATCAATAAATCAATACGTTAATCAATAAATAAATAAATAAGTAAATATACAATACTTTACATTGAAACTAGAGAAAACAGATTTTTAAAGGGGCAAAGAACATAAACACAGACAACATTTGTCAAATTTCGGAATGGATCCCATCTGTTTTTCAAAAACATATATCCAATCAAATAGCTTGCACAAGTCGAGAAAGATGAAAAACTCATCATTAGTTAAAAGTTGCTTCAAACGTGTTGTCAAAAGCTGTACATCTGTGTTGTGTGCTTCTGTATGGTTTAAATATGGAGTCTGGCCTCACCAGAAAATTGACTGCGGTGAGTAATTGTAATCCCAGATAATCAGCGCTCAAGAGGTAGACTCACAGGCTTAATAGTAGGACTTGACTCTCACAGAAGAATCAGTGTGTGTGTGTGTGTGTAGTGGTGGTGACATACAAGTCTTCTGAACCACAAAGAAGTGTCAGAAACTCAATTCCCATTGACAGCAGCCCAGGCGGGGTTGAGAACAATGACTTATAATGCTTTGATGTTTTATGGTAAAACTGCAGGACGAGAGATTGAAAATAAAAATTACGATAAATCGATTTTGTCAAAGACAAACTGCAATTGATAGTTTTGTAATGTCTTTTTTCAGGAATCGTTTCTCTAGCAATGAAACAATAGGGCTGAGGCAAAAGCAACACGCCATTTGCTTGTTGAAATGCAGGATGCTGAGGTATTGATAATGAAGACATGAGAAGTGAAAAACGAAAACTGATGTGACAAAGTTGGATTTTTGGAAGATGTGACAAGAGTTATGAAATGAAGGATAGGTTTGAAAACAACATGAATATTAATTTTTGGAATCCAACGGTCATGTCTGGATTGTACGTGATACACTTTCAATATACAATTCAAGAGAAGAATGTTTGTTGATAATGGGTTATAAGACAGTTGTAAGTTGTGTATTTGCTGCTGCCAGAGCTTGTAACCGATACCATTTCTTATTAATACATAACTGTTGTTCGTCCGTCCAGTCGACAAGAACCACTCCATTCATCTTAGGGTTAAGGTGGGGGGGGGGGATGATTTGTGGATACGTAGGCGGCTTATCAAGCCAATGCGTGCACAAAATGCGTGGTGACAGCTTGGACAGGCAATATGGAAGACCTGCTCTTGCATCTGGCTGGCGCGGGCTTTCCTTGCCTGTCTCTTTTTGTTGCACTGCACTGTCCTCCTTTTTTCACATAAACTGGCACCTTTGAGGATAGAGTAGCGTCATCTAGCTTGATCCATAACAGTTTGTTCCCATGTGTCACGGCTGATGTTAAACACTTTCAAGGATGTTTTGAGAATGTAATTGAAGCGTTTCTTCTGACCTATTTTGGGAACGCTTTTCCTTGTTGCAGCTCATTGTAGAAGAGTCTCTTCGGTGACCGGTGATCTGGCATGCGAGCTACATGACCTGCCCATCGAAGATGAGACAGCATCAGGATGGTGTGGTTGCTCGGCAGGTCTGCTTGGTCGAACACCTCAAACATAAGTAGTAAAGGAAAGGATCTCTAACTTTCTGTGTGTGTGTGTGTGTGTGTGTGTGTGTGTGTGTGTTTAAAGGCTGGTTGGTGAGCATGAGTCCTGATTATGGTGACTTGTACTCACAAGTTATCATGTTTATAAATTAAAAGAAGAATTTACTATAGAAACAACAACCAAAACAGAGAGTTGGAGGGGGGTGGCGCTGTGTTGCAGATGTCTAGCTCGTATTCAGAAGAGGTTACAGATTGATTGTGCGGCCACGAGAGAGAACTATATAAGGTGTAAGAAAAATAATTTGGTCGCTCCACAGGTAGAATTCTAATAATTTTTGATAAGGGGATTTATCTTTTCTACTTATGTTACAATAGTATCTTCTGTTGTGTGGGCGAGTCTCCTTATCCAACGACTTGTTTTCCCCTCGTCTCCTGTTCAGGGGAGGTAGCAGTCACTGACGACTGCCTGGAGATATCCTTCTGCTTCACTTGTCCTCTAGTCTTTCTTGGAGTTACCTCTCCTGTTTTTCTCTCCGTTTGCAACTCCTTTTTCCTCTCAAAACAGCGATGAAGTTTGATGCTGACTGTAAAAAAATACTACTTTCATTTTATTGATGGCCTCTAGTTTTGTTCATAGACCCTTTTAAGAAATAACCTCTAGGAAGAGCTTGCCAGCAGAAGGTCCTCAGAGACCCCCCCCCCCCCCCCCCCCCCCCCCCCTCAGACAAGTGTTTCGGCCCTGAACTCCTTGCTTTTTCAGGGAATTCGACCGCATCTAGTTCATGACTCTGGGATGCCCTTCTATTGCCAACTTTTTTTTTTTTCCTGGCGTTGCCGGGATTCTAACCCACAACTTTTTGATGGATGGGCGTCTCTAGGCGTGCCTTTTTAGATGGATGTTTTGCCTTACTGTTAACGGGACACCTGTTCTATGTTGGGGAATTTAAGCCCTTTGCAGTTCATATTTGTTCATCTTCGACCAGATTCAGCTGTAACTCTTTTCCGCTGCCTCGCCAGTTCCTTCAGGGTTCTGGTCCTCTTCTTACTTGAAATCCTGGCTGTTTCATGAGATCATAGGCTGATGAGCTATAAATCCTCTTGCTCCAATTTCTATGGCAAAATGCTGGGCCTGGAAGCCAGATTCCCTCAGGATGCTCGCTTGACTGGCATACTTCTGGTGCGCTTGCTTTCATTCTGCTTTCGTATGGCACAGTGAGTTCGATCAGAATTATTTGCTTTGATGAATCTGAGTGGAGAGCAATATCCAGTCTCATACCACTCTTCCTGATGATCTCTGGGTGGCTCTCCCATTCTGGGAGGTCTGCTGTGCATTCCCAGTCATCTACTGTTCCATCAGTAAACCCTGCTTCAATCAATTAATATAACAGCCAGCTGGTCCACACCATTAACTTGTGGCCTCTTGCAGTATAGAAGTTTGTTGGCTAAGCTTCTGGTGATATAGAGCTTGCTCCAGCAGTGCTAACCGCAGATGCGATCTTCTTGAGTACGTGGTTGTGCCTCCATGGGTACCTTCCCTGGGTTAGTGCAGCTTTGCGTGAAGTCGGGACATGTTCCACCGTTCGTTTGCAGTGACAGAGTGGACACGTAGGGTGATCTGATTTCCCCCATTTGACCAAGTTTGAAATCGAGGGCAGCAGGTCATACACAGATCTGAGGATGAAGCTGACTCTAAGAGGTGCCATGTGCCATATATCATTCCAGGTGAGACTTCTGTGGAGATATTTTCCGATGTAGTCCACTGTCCTTGTTGGTCTTGCTGGAACGTGTTCTGGATTCTCTTGGCGTCCTCTTCTTCCTTCAGCTCCTCTGTTTCCATGTTTCTCCTTGCCTTCCCTTTTGCTTTTGATCACCATTTCATTTCTGTTGATCCCTGCTCCTGTCTGTTGTTCTGTGTGTGTGGCCTGTTATTTCCCTGATCTAGAAGTTTTCCTTTGCCACGTCTACTGCCTCCCGAACTTTCCATTTTCAGCCAATCTTTAGCTTTGGCCGGACTGATCTCACAACTTTGTCTTCGGAGTCCTCAAGCATAGTTAGTAACCTTACTTTACCAACTTTGTATTCCTCGAGGATGGATTTCTATGCAACCTTCAGATTTGCTTGGTGGCAGAGGATTGTGACCTCAGTGAGACCTGGTGGGACATTTCGCCATTTCCTTGTATATTTGTTGATGTTGGCCTCCATTGATTCCACAGTGCTAGTGCTGATATTGTATATCAGAAGAGGCCACAGAAGCTTCGGGATCACCATGAATTGCAAACACCAGACCTTGTACTTGCCAGGAAGCCCACACTGATCTATTATCTGCAGGTTTCTTCTGCCATTTGCTTGGTTTCCTCTCCCCTCTTTGTGTCTTTCAAGGAGTCATCATTTCGAGCTTTGTTCATAGTCCTGATTTAACAAGTTTTCCGTTCTTTTTCCCTTTAATTATCGTGTAGTCATAGGTTCCTCTCTTAAGAGTTTGCTTTAAGTTGATTAATAAGTTTTCTAAAATGATAACTAGAAAGCATACGCACGCTCAAACAGTGATATATGAATACAGTTTAAGTCAAAAGCAATGCTATGAAATTTCTGCATTGTCCCTACCTTTCGTCAGTTTAATTTTTGCGATTATTGAAAAATCAAATATGGGTGGTGCTATTTTTTGGATCCTTAGATACTTGAAGTGCAGAGTTGGGATACAAGTGAAAATCTTTCTACTTGATAGTGAGTAAGAATTTTTTTTTTCGATTTATGCCGTAAGTTTAATTTTTCTTTGTTTTCTGTAGTGTGAAATCAAAGTTGCATACAGCTTTTCATTGTTGGTTTGCCTTCACGACTGTTTCACATTGTGATTTTTCTGTTTACAAGGAATGAAAGTGAAATTCTGATGTTATTTTGTCCCTAGTGACTATGATGTGTGTGTTATTATCATTTAACATTTTGATCGTTACTTGTTACAGGGCCAAAACCTGAAGCTGTCCAGAATAAACCACTTTAATATATCAATTAAATTGAGCGAAAAAGCGCAAAGAGCCCAGGACAGACAGACAGAGAGAGAGAGAGAGAGAGAGAGAGAGAGAGAGACAGAGACAGAGAGACAGAGAGAGAGAGAGAGAGAGAGTTCGAGGAAGAGGAAAAAGAGAGAAATGTTAAAGCAAGAGGTAAAGGTGAAATGGAGAGGGGATGAAACGAAAAAGAAATACAAGAAAACGAGAAGAAAGTATACAAACAGAAATAGTGGAAAGAGAACACAAGAAGCAAAGAAGGCGTAAGTTGGAGATACAAAGAACACTAGAAACATGTATCCTCTGGGCAACTACTTTTGTCCTATATGGCAATAGACGCACAAGAGCAGAAGGTAAGGGAAGATCCTTTGTAATTCATCTCCATCATTCCTAAATTAACACTTTCTGATGAACCCAAGATGATTTTCATTCGTTAGTTTGTTTGGTTATATGGTTAGTTCGTTGTTTTTTGTTTGTTTGTTTGCTTCTTTGTTTGTTAACCTCTAGTCTCTGATTTACACACAAATGAGGTAGTTAATGTTTCTTAGGGGGTTTTTTTTAGTTAAAATGCTTGATCTTTGTATTCCTTGTGTTATTGTTTTTCTTCTAGATCAAATATTTCATGAGAAAATTTTAAATCGGAGCCTTGCAATGAAGTTTCAGTTTGTAGATGAAATGTTCGTCGGAAATTCATCCAGGAGTGAAACAGCCACTATCTACTTTCTTTGGTGGGCTGAGTTATCGGAAATTTTCTCATTACTACGAATCTCTACGTGATTTGAACTTGAGAGAACTGTTATTACACGATGTGTTACAATTTGTCTGTTTTTTTCTACCAAAACGTACTTTTCAAGCTGAAAAAAAAGCATGTAAACTTTCAAACCAGTTCAAAATGCACACCTGCGCAAAGACAAAGATGTGCTAAATACTGATGGTGCTGTGTTTACCACAAATTCGAGTCCAATGTTGCCTTGTACCCAGCGGAGCAAACAGACATGTGAACAACCATCCTGCTCACTCTTCTGCATTGTGATTTTAATAGGAGAACAACAGACCAGTTAACAACCACCCTGCGCACTCTTCTGCGTAGTCATTCAACAGGAGAACAAACAGGCCGGTTAACAACCATCCTGTGCACTCTTCTGCGTAGTCATTCAACAGGAGAACAAAAGACCTTATCACAACCATCCTGCGCACTCTTTTGCGTTGTCATTCAATAGGAGAACAAACAGCCGGTTAACAACCATCCTGCGCACTCTTCTGCATTGTCATTCAATAAGAGAACAAACAGACCGGTTAACAAATATGCAGTGAACTCTCCTGAACAGTCACACAGCAGAGCAACAAACAGACCTGTTAACAACCCTCCTGTGCATACTGCTGTATAGTCACACGACAGAGGAACAAACATACCTTTTAACAACCTTTCTGTGCATATTGCTGTATAGTCACACGACAGAGCAACAAACAGACCTTTTAACAATCTTCCTGTGCATACTTCTGTACAGTCACACGACAGACGAACAAACAGACCTGTTAACAACCGGTCTGTGCACTCTCCTGTACAATCATACTACAACAGGGAAAAACAAACCCGTCAACAACGTTCTTTTGCATGCTCTTGTACAGTCCTACAACAGAGGAAGAACTGATTTTCATGCTTGCCACTTTTGTTATAAGTTTTTGCCGGTTGCTTGGCCTGATACGTTGTCACAGATTTCGTACCTAATTGTGATAGCGATATTAATAAGGTTATGTTCTCTGTTCTAATTTAGTATAAGCAAATATGCTACCCACTGTTTTGGGTGTTTTTGACTGATGCAGACGATTCCTTTGCCCATTGTTCCCTCTCTAACTGGAGAGTTGCATGAAAATGTTAAAACTGAACTCATCCCTGGAATCAGAGAATTTCTACCTGGTACTGCTATTGGAGTTGATTCAAACTGTATTGTCTCCGCGAGACTGCTGGGGGTACATCCTACCCATTATTATCTGCAAGTATTGAACATGAGATAGACTTGCTGTTGAACCTCACAAGTATCGAATCCTCTCTTCTGCTTATTATTCGCATGTTGTGTAAGTAACGAAGCCAGATGGTTCTGTCACATTTTGTATACAAGACAACATTCATGAAAATCATTAATCCTGAAAAAAAAATGTAGAATTCAGCTGTTAGGTTGTCAGCAACTGGAGTTTATTTGTTCTTCATACTGTTCGGAACATACATTACTTCTTTAGGGGTAATTACAGGCTACCCAGTTGCTTCTTTCGGGGCTGAAATTGAGTAGACCTTTCATGAGTTCTGTTATCTCATACTCTTTCACTAATCTCTGTCAGCAGAGAGTCTCATTTCAGGACTGTTGCAACGGAACCGCCTTTAACAATAAGTGTAACCACACTTGTGCCAACTCAGTGTTGCTTTTCCATGTCACAGAAGTCTTTGATTACCCTCTCATCCACTGCAATCTATCTTGCTCTTCATCTAAACATAACTCAGTAAATTCTTTTGTCTCTGATCATTTTTTTCCTTCATGTTAGTTCCAAAAGTTTGGATCATGTAGATATTTTCTTAGAACCTTCTTTAACATCTGAACATCAATGTCTTGCTTTTCCTTTTAACCACAATTGTTTTTTCATCATGAATGTAGAACTGGTGGTTTTTGCTCTGATTTCCATAAACATGAAATCGCGGAACATATCACGGAGAATGGTAAATATCTCGTCTTTAAGGATCTGTTGTACAGGTTCTCTGTAGCATTAAAATGCGGCATGTGCTAATGTATTTCATTTCTGACTGAAATTCATCTGACTTTTTTTCTTTTGATAAATATTAATTACATTTCAGGAATGTGTTGCGTTTGGCAGACTGATGTCATTGAAGTAGCAATACATTTATGCTGTCATCAGATTTGTATCCACACCGGATATTGATTCCATTCCACCCACCCCTCCCTTCCTTCGAAAGCCTTATATGGACCCTAGCTGTTGGCTGGGCTATGGGCAACATGAATTGAAGTGAATCCCTCTGCTACCTCCTTCTTGGTAAAGTGATCCCCTTTTGCATAGCCCGAGTCAAGTTAGACTACCCTAACATATTCCTTCATTCGTTAATCTTGAGACCATAAACGCCCCCAGATATGCCCCCCCCCCCCCCCCCCCCCCCCCCCCCCCCCCCCCCCCCCCCCCCCCCCCCCCCCCCCCCCCCCCCTGTGGTTGGATCACATGAAGGGAACTGAATTCAAAAATGAAACTGGTGCAATTATTCAAGCGTTAGACCTGATAAACTGAAGACATGGAATTGCCACAGTCGTCATCAGGAAACGGAACTCTGCGTGATCTGGCAGTAAATCGAGCAGTAGACATAACTCATGGGTAAAGGAACGTAGGGGGGGGGGGGGGGGGCAGAAGGAAGGTCAATTGGTCCTGTTTTAGAAACGTCAAGAAAGTTCTCGTACCTCTGCATAAGGAGAGACAGACAGGCAGACAGACAGACAGACAGACAGACAGAGAGATGCAATGAAATATTCGTTTCAAAGAGAACTGTGCTTTAAGAGAGAAGAATCTTCAAAAAAAAAACCCACACACACAGTCGAGAAGGCACTGTGCCATCATTTACATTTCCTAACAAGAGGGGCACAGTATGACGTCGGGCTATCAGAGCAGCTGAAAACTGTCTGGTTTCCATAACGACTGTTTAGAACTTTATATGCCCTGCGGCGCTCTCTCTCTCTTTTCCTTAAAATAGACCTATTCTGTATAAGGATTGGAATTTGGGTTATAGAGTGGGTGGGGTGTAGGAATCCTAGACCTCCTCCTCTGCCCCCTCCCATCCCCTCCATCCCTTTATTATCTTTACTTTTTTTTTTTAATGAGCAAAACGAGGCAAAAACAGTGATGTCAACAACACAACATAAACGTCATAGCATCAGCTGCTGCATATGTCTGTTTTCTTTCAATCTCCAGCTATTCCCCATCCTCGCCCGACCCCATTCTCACCCACTTCGACCCCAACCCCACCCTGTCCACCTCTGCACTTTCTTGACAGTGGGTTTCTGTCTTGACGCCTCAAGAAAAAAAAGCTGGTGCACAATACTTGTCGACTCACACAGTCTAGACCATGGCGTTAGTTTTAGTCTGACATTATTGCTGCATGAATTCCTGAAAGATCACACATTAAACCATAGACTTAGATGGAAAAGTATCATTTTTGACTCATAGTTTCAGACAAGTCAGTCTAAGTAATAGTATAGTTCTCTGTGTGTGTGTGTGTGTGTGTGTGTGTGTGTGTGTGTGTGTGTGTGTGTGTGTGTGTGTGTGTGGTGTGTGTGTGTGTGTGTGTGTGTGTGTAGCGTGTGTGTGTGTGTGGGTAGGTGGGTGGGTGGGTGGGTATGTGTAATCGTTTAAAAAAAAGAAATTATACTATATATTCATTTACTCTCAATTATCAACAACGTAGCCTCAGGAATCACTGCCGAAAGAGAACGTCATTATACTAATTTGTTGCCTGGAGAACATTTCTTCTTCCAATTGGGGATGGGGGACGGAGGAGGGGGGGGGGGGGGGAGGAAGTAACCACATGAAAGATTTCGTGTAAAAACGCCTACTGCTTCGGACCGACTGTAGCCACGAGGAAGACAGCCAGAAAAACACACCGTGTGTCTGGTCTGTATCCTGATACTTTCCCCCAGACAAACGTAGGTTAGATTATACGTCCAAGTTCATTAGCCAGAGATCCCATACGCCGGGGCGACCTTGATCAAAAGTCACGCCACTTAATCCTGTCACCCCTACTTCAAGTAAGTAAAAAGGACCGTTCATTTCACCTGGCAGCACTTTTTCCTTCACATCACAAGGAGTGACCGATAAGGTGCAAGTCTAGCTAGACAATGAGCCAGACGACCGCATCGATGTCTTGACCTCATCTCACGCTTTCGCCTCAATTCACATGAAAGTCCCGAAACAGTATTAGGGGGCAATTATATGACCAGAACTCAACACGCTTTGTCAGATCCGCTGATTGTCAACTGGCTTGCCAGCAAACACAATAAGCTCACATCCTACTCTCATGTTTCCATTCTCTTGACAACTCTTCCAAAGAATCCTCGGAAAATTAAGAACCAAAAGAGCAACAAAGGAACTGAAAAATCGTACCAAGTCAACTAATTGCCTAAACTCTATGCCCCACCATCCAAAAAAAAATCTATAAACTTCGAGTTGAACTTACCCATTTCCATGGAATGGCTATACATGTCGCCGGCTCCTTATAGCTCCAGGGGACTCCAATCACCATTCCAAACATGGTCCCCATTACAATACCAATTGTCTGTCGTTCCCTCTCTCCACTAAAAAAAACCCGCAATTTTTAAGATAATTATCTGAATAATTATGAAAATATGACACTAAAATAAGCCTGTAACAGTTCTTGCAATTCCTAGATTCTACACTCTCATTTCTTTTATGTTTAAGAATACGTGCCCCAATTTCAATGTCTTTTTACTATATGGAAGCTTTTAAGTCTTCTAGAAAATTCTGTAGGAAAATCAAAAAAGGATGGGGATCATCTTCTGCAGTTACTTCCTTACATTTGACCTATCTTTCATATTTGTTTCATTTCTTTGAAAATATCTCGTGTAAAGTGATAGTTTTCCATATTGGTTCACACACACACACACACACACACACACACACACACACACACACACACATACATACACACACACGCGCGCGCGCGCGCGCGCGTACGCAGTTGTATATGTTTATTTACATTCACGGAAAGAATAAACTTTTTAAAGTACACTCAGATAAACAGTCATATACGACAAGTACAATAGAAACGGCCATACATGTAAAAGTGATTTAAGAGAAATTGTAACACATATCAAACGAGACTAAACGAAACAGTCGAACATTTAAAAGTGTGCTAAAAGAAATGGTTATACATGTTAAAGTACATCAGAGAGAGACAAGCATACTTGTCAAAGTACTCCCAGAGATATTTACATATTTAAAGCACACTCAGAGAAATGTTTAAAAATGTCAAGGTAAACTCAGGCAAAACTGCCATACATGTTCCTCATAAGAGTGGTCATACATGACAAGGTACACTCAGAGAAATAGTCACACACGTCAAAATAAGCTCAGAGAAAAGGCTGCACATGTCAACGTTTTCTGTGTGTGTGTGTGTGTGTGTGTGTGTGTGTGTGTGTGTGTGTGTGTGTGTGTGTGTGTGTGTGTCAGAGTATAGATGGAAATCTGGTGGAATTGGCAATTCTACTAGTAGAGATGGCGATCGCCATTTCTACTGGTACAAATGGCGATCGCCATCTCTACTAGTAGAATCGCCAATTCTACTAGTAGAGATGCCGATTTCCATTTGTACCAGTAGAAAGCGATTGCCATCTCTACTGACCTTGGAGTAGAGACGACGATTTGGTAGAATCGGCGAATCTACTAGTAGAGACCACCATTGCGTTATTTCAAAGCTCAGCTTATAAGTGCATCTCTCTCTCTCTCTCTCTCTCTCTCTCTCTCCTCTCTCTCTCTCTCTCTCTCTCTCTCTCTCTCTCTCTCTCTCTCTCTCTCTGTTTACCATGCAGTTTCCAACAGTAATTTATTAACAAGTAACATGTAGAGCTCCGATAAAATGATAAAATACAACTAGAAATGAATAAAAAGAAAACGGTAAAAGATCTCGAGAGAATTAAAACTATAGCCTGCAAGCATCTCTCACAATACAACAAACACTACAAGAAAAGAAAGGCCTCTTCAGGTAAAAAAAATAATGAAGTGTGCTGGGAGACTAAAGACTTAAACTTGC
Source organism: Conus betulinus (assembly GCA_016801955.1). Lineage (NCBI taxonomy): Eukaryota > Metazoa > Mollusca > Gastropoda > Neogastropoda > Conidae > Conus > Conus betulinus. The sequence goes on from JADBJO010005875.1 coordinate 28,180, forward strand.
TGACTTATTCATCATCATAGCAATACTCGCACAATTACTTATCATAATTGATGAACTAACTCTCTCTCTCTCTCTCTCTCTCTCTCTCTCTCTCTCTCTCTCTCTCTCTCTCTCACACACACACACACACACACACACACCACACACACACACACACACACACACACACACACACACACGCACACGCATACACACACACAGAGCATGAATTGTGCTATAATCATACCAGCGTGATTCTGTCTTTGACTTCACTGAATCAGTGTTTGTTTTTTCAATTACCCCCTTTTTTTCTGACACCTGGTTGAGTATGCAAGTGAGGCTCGTTTCCACTTACATTTATTAGTCGTACATTGGCCCTTGCATGTGTGCACACTGTGGATGTGATTGTGCTCGCGCTGCTCTTCTGCCACTCAACCATTCTTCTTAAGGCCTGAATGATAGTCAATTCCTGTAGGCTAGCTGGATTGGCGTTTTGTAACGCAGGAAAACACACGTTTCTCATGTCAACTATATCGGTGGAGGAAAATTCTCTTTTCAGGATCCAATCTTTTGAGAACAAAGTATAGAACGTTTGTCTGCCTTTATTGTGTACCTGAAGTACTTTGCACGGGAGGAGACGAGCATCTGTATTGGTTCTATCTACTTTGTCAATTTCAATGCCCACAGTATCGCCAGCTTCAAATGTTTTTGTAATGTGTTTAACTTTGGCATCAAATTTGACTTGCTGTTTGTTGGCAGCCTTGAGGTAGTTTATAGCTGCAAACCTGCGAATGTTTCATCAGCACCTTCTGTCAGAATGTCACTGTCACCAGTGCCTTCTGTCAGAATTTCAAAGTCACCAGTACCTTCTGAAAGAATGTCGGTGTCACCAGTACCCTCTGGCAGAATGTCGGTGTCACCAGTACCCTCTGTCAGAATGTCGGTGTCACCAGTACCCTCTGTCAGAATGTCGGTGTCACCAGTACCCTCTGTCAGAATGTCGGTGTCACCAGTACCCTCTGGCAGAATGTCGGTGTCACCAGTACCCTCTGGCAGAATTTCAAAGTCACCAGTACCCTCTGGCAGAATGTCGGTGTCACCAGTACCCTCTGTCAGAATGTCGGTGTCACCAGTACCCTCTGGCAGAATGTCGGTGTCACCAGTACCCTCTGGCAGAATGTCGGTGTCACCAGTACCCTCTGGCAGAATTTTGGTGTCACCAGTACCCTCTGGCAGAATTTCAAAGTCACCAGTACCCTCTGGCAGAATTTCAAAGTCACCAGTACCTTCTGAAAGAATTTCGGTGCCCCTTTGCACACATCCCTGGGACTGTAGATGCCGTGGTCTGCCATGGATGATGACCAGCCCTGGCCACCTTAACGTCAACTCATCAAACACCCTGGCCACAAATTTTTCGCCCGTTGTCACTCTGAAGAAGCCTAGGGGACCCCAACAAAACTGAATGTTTGGACAAGTTTTTCAGCAACTTCCGCAGCTCGTTTAGACGTCAACGAATGCGACCAGCTGAATTGATTGAAGTTATCTCGCATGTGGAGAATCCATGTGTAGTTACCATCAGGCCTGCCGGTCATGTCTATCAGATCCATTTGCAATCGAGTCATGAAACCCAGTGAGATGATCGGCTTCCCTGCAGGTGGTCTTTTCACTGGAATGCGCGTCGAACATTCGGGGGCATGTGCGGACAAAGATCTGGATCAGGTCATGTCGAATCCAGGAGTAGCAGCTTTTAACCTCTTCCCATGTCTTCACATGGCCAGAATGACCACACGAACATGGCATATGCAACCACAAAGTAAACCCGAAAAATCAAAAACTTTTTTT
>JADBJO010005875.1:32500-40000 GCA_016801955.1 Conus betulinus
CAGAAATACAGTCATACATGTCAAAATACACACAGAGAAATGGTCATATTTCTCAAAATAGTTCAGAGAAATAGTTATGCATGTTGAAGTAGGCTCGGAGAAACAGTCGCGCACCTATCAAAGTAAACTTAGAAAAATAATCATTCGTGTTAAAGGAAACTCAGAGAAACGGTCATTAGATCAAAGTACACCCAAAGAAACATTTTAATATAGATGTACACTCAGAGAAACGACCAGACATGTTAAAATGCATTCAGAAAAACGCTCGCGCTTGTGAATGTGTCTTCAGAACTAATCTAGTATGTCAAACACTACTGTCTGAGAAAAGGTCGTACGTGTAATAGTACCATACATATACAAGTTCATATACAAGTATGCTCAGACAAATGGTCATACATGTCAAAATGAACTCTGAAGAACGGTCATAATATAAAAGTACACACAGAGAACAGTCAAACTTGTTGAAGTAAACACAAATAACCGTTCATGCATCTTAATTACACTCTGATTAAAGAGCTTACATGTTGAAACCAACCCGGATAGGTAATCATGTATATCAAATAAACCCAAAGAATTGACCATACATGTCACAGTTCTTCTGGGGAATCTACCAAACATGTCCAAACACATTTTGTTAATGCAAGCATTTTTCAGAAGAATCAGAGCAAACTGCTTTCAGTTCTATGGCAATCGATAGACAGTCAGTCACACAAAAGGTCTCTTAGAGAAAGCGCCATACATGTCCAAACAGATCCTGTGAAATCCAAGTAGTTTTTATTTTCGGAGGAATCAGAGGAAACTGCTGTCAGAGATGACAGTCACCAATCGATCATTGTACAAACATTACAGACTTTGCCTAGCAGCTATCAGATAGATATTGACCAGGGCTACAGACAGACTGATGATCCAGTTCCTGCTAAGACAGTGAGAAGCCATCCTGCTTTTATCATAGGAAATGTTTGTGTTTGCAGGACAAAATGTTCACAGCTCATCAGCTAGCAAATGTTCACGCCTTTAAAGAAGCCAAAGAGAGCACTGTTCGTATTGAACACGTGGTACATACACATTATACATTGATTTCCATCTATTACAGGTGATGATGATAAGTGACATCCCTTCGATTGCGTGGTTCGGGCTCTGAAGGTGACTGAATTGTCCAACACAGGCAACGAAGAGCCTCCCACAGATGGGACACTCACAGGAAGCAAAGTGCTGATGCAAGTCATTTTTTTTCTCTGCAGACGTTTTCTTTCAGCATCTAAAAATGAACTGCCGTTTAACCATGCCAGCCCCTGTTGTAAGGCTTCTACACGGGGAGCTGTGGTCCAGGCCTGAAATGCCTGTTTCCTAAAGCTGGGGTTTCTTCAGTAGATTTGCAGGCTGGGTACACACACACACACACACACACACACACACACACACACACACACACACACACACACACACACACACACACACACACGAATGCACAGAGAGAGAGAGAGAGAGAGAGAGAGAGAGAGAGAGAGAGAGAGAGAGAGAGAGAGAGAGAGAGATTAAAACAACAGAGCAGTGAGCAGACTCAGGAATTATTATCCGAAAGGAAACTCCGGCATCATGAATGAAATAAATGTTAAACTCCCAAAACATTTGTTGCTCACAAAAGTGATGACAAAAAGCACATTACGGCACTCAGGCTACACGGGAAGTAGAAGGAGCTGTCTTTATAAGTCAGAATCTATCAAACGGGTTACGAGTAGCCTTCAACAAGGGGGGGAGGGAAGGGAAAAGAGTGTGTCTGCGTTAAAAGCGATCATGGAGGAGGCGAAGGGAGAGGCTGGAGGGTGGTTGGGGGGGGGGGGGGCGGTATGTGAAGAAAGGAGGTGGAAGACAGGATGGGACAGAGGGTGGACGGAGGCCAGGGTAAGAAGGTGGCAGTGCAGGGGGTAAGGATGTACTTAATTAATATGGGCCTGCAGAGTGTAGGCTCATACTGGTGGAAATTTGTTTCCTCCATTTCTGTCAGAAATCTCGGACATTCTGAACGAATGCTTCTCTATATCTCCGTCCCCTTTGGCCTTGTCCCCTCCACACCCGAGTCCATCTGTTCCGCCCACCCTCTCTCTCTCTCTCTCTCTCTCTCTCTCTCTCTCTCTCTCTCTCTCTCTTTCTCTCTCTCTGTCATCTCTCTTTCTTTATAACCTATTGCCCCTATGTGTGTGTGGCAAGGGGAGAGTCTACGGGCCAAGGGATGACTGAAGAGTCCAATACGGGCGATGAAGTGCCTCCCACATGTGGAGCACTTAACGGAAGTAAAGTGCCATTGCTAGTCAGTTTCTCTTTTCTCTGCAAGAGGTTTTGTTTTTTTCAACGTGTGAAAGTGTTCTGACCTTCAGCTGTGTCAGCCCTGTTATGATGCTTCTGTGCCAGGAGTTGTGGTCCCACGGCTGCCATGCCTGTTCCCTGAAGCTGGGCTCTCTTCTGATGGTTTTCAAAACAGCCGTTGATGTTACACACGCACACATATACACACAAAGTGGTTATGCCCGCACGCGCGCGCGAACACACACACACACACACACACACACACACACACACACACACACACAGAGAGAGAGAGAGAGAGAGAGAGAGAGAGAGAGAGAGAGATTGAACAGCAGCGCGCAGTCAGCAGACTTGGAAATAACCAAGAAGGAAACTCTGACAACCTCAATAAAATGAATCTAACACATTTGCTGCTAACAAAAGGTGACTAAAGCAAAACACGCCCTAGCATTCAGATTACATGGACAGAAGACAGAATGTTGTTTTGTTTTTTTTTTTTTTTTAAGTCAGATTCAAACAAAGCAGGCACGAGCCGGGTCCGACAAGAGGGCATGGAAAAAGAGCCAGCTGGTGTGAATGAGGCTTTGAGAGTTGAGGGGGGGGAACGGGAAAGGAGAGAGCGCAGAGAGGGGGGATACATTAGAGAAGAAGTTGGTGAGCGGGACGTGACAGGGGATGGATTGGGGCCCCGAGGCATGAGGTGATGGCGCAAGGTTAGAGAGACACTTTAATTAGCATGGCCAGCAGAGTGTGGGTTTGTACCTACAGAACTCTGCTTCCTTATCCTGTATGAACGCTTCTCTAGATCTGCAGCGTTGTCTTCATCCCCCCCCCCCACCCCACCCCATCCTCCCATCCACTTCTTCCTCTCTCTCTCTCTCTCTCTCTCTCTCTCTCTCTCTCTCTCTCTCTCTCTCTCTCTCTCTCTGTCTGTCTGTCTCTCTCCCTGTGGGGGGAGGGGGTGGGGGGTGCACAAGCATAGATGTGGTGTATGTTTGCTTGCATGTGTGCCTGCATAAGCACGCCTGCGTGCTGCCCACAAACACTTAAAACGGCCAGATTGTTCACAACATTTCATGAAATCATATCTCCCATACACGTCTAAAAAGAACGACCAATACAATATCCCACTGAACAACTATTTAAACCAACGCATCCCACATTACTTCTTAACTTTACCCCCAAGTCAACATAGGCCGACACAAAAACAGTTAGTTGTGACATGACATGGCAACAAATAAATAAGGGACAACACTGCAACATGAACGCACATTTAATACATTTCTGAAACCACTGGAACTTTTATCCACCAAACACGCACGCACGTGTGCACAGTTGTGGACAGTAATGTATTATAATCATTTTTCCCCGTCACATACGGACATGAGGTGCGCTGTATTCGTTCATGGGAAAAGTGCACAAATATCCATACATGTCAAATATTTGGAATAGGAGGCCATAGATTGCAAAACGCAGGTGATTTAGCTGACGTCAAGAAGGAGAAGTGGGAAGAAACGACAGTATGGGAACGACAGCAGGTGTGGAGAAGGAGATGGAGAGGTGGCAGACGGGGAGGAGGAAGGCCATGGAAGGGGGATGGTGGGGTGGGGAACGACGCTCTCTGACAGGTCATGTTCACTAATATGCTGTACAACCGGAGGCAGAGCTGCACTTGTTGCCGCATGACAAATTCTCTCTTGGAACTCGACAGTGTGTTGTTGTGGCTGTTTCTGTACATCACACATGAATCTCTCTGTAACAAATGAGCCGTTCTATGTTTGAAACCTACCGAGTGTTACTGAGTGTACATGACTATTGGGAGTAACCCTCCCCTGTTTTCAGTAAGCAGTGGTTTCAAACATAAGTATTGCACCCACAATGTTAGGAACAGGTGAATGTTGATGTTGAAAGATAAACCTTTCATTTTCACTCAGCCAGTTGTGTTTGCCGCTGAACTAGACTTGGCACTTGACTGAAGCAAGAAATGAGTTTACTTTAAGCCCCAATTCTATTTGTAATACCTAAAACGCAAATAAACAAACAGCGTCTTCATGTAAGCGTGCCTACACGTACCCAGTTATACAGAGCTCATTTCTGTCTACAGCAGTGATAGGGAAAGAACTTTCAAAACAAAATTGCAGCCAGAAAAGGTTAAGTGTAACCGGCTTTGAACACTTCTAAACGGTTACTACTGCACACAAAGGGGCAAGACGCACAAGACACTCTGGCACTCACAGCAAATTTCAGCCTGGAGGGCTGTGCTGCCCTCTTGAAGGCAGACTGAAACGAACAAGGCACTCATAGATGACAAGGAGGAGACGAGAAAATGGGGGAGGGGGGTATGCAGTCAATCAATGTCACGTGTACTACGTTTGTCCGGTCAGTACACACAATTTTGTCATGTGTTTTAGAGAGCAAAAAAAAATTATAATGAAAAAGGGCGGAAAATAGGAAAGGCAAGAAAAGGCTATCATGTGGATTGAATATTGTTCTATTTCATCAAACTTTCAAGCCGTAATCATGTTTGATAAATAGACGATGTTCAAAAATAGATGTGATACCAGGACAACTGGAACCAGAGTAGGTTGTCCTGTAAGACACTGTGGCAAACAAATGGCATGCACGATCGACATAACCACTGCAGGTGTTTTACTGCACTTGTTCACGACCAGCAGACCACATACACACGCTGCGTTCTCCAGGCCCACGTTCTCTTGCATTTCAGATCGGACACAGCAATGTGTGTGTCCAGTCCCCGAGGTGTTCCATAACGTGTGGGTTGAACTAAGCAGAAAACTAAGCAAAAACTCCTAAAAAAAAAAATGACACAGGCTCGTCACAGACTGTGGAATTAATGTTTTATGATATGACTCCTTCCTTTTTTTTTTTTTTACCTATTGTTCACAGGCAAGTGTGTGTGTGTGTGTGTGTGTGTGTGTGTGTGTGTGTGTGTGTGTGTGTGTGTGTGTGTGTGTGTGCGTGCGTGTGTGTGTGTGTGTGTGTGTGTGTGTGTGTGTGTGTGTGTGTGTGTGTGTGTGTGTGTGTGTGTGTGTGTGTGTGTGCGTGTGTGTGTGTGTGTGTATGTGTGTGTGTGCATGCGCGCACGTGCGCACGTGACTGTGTGTGTGAGTATGTGTGTGTGTGCGTGCGCGTGTGTGAGAGAGAGAGAGAGAGAGAGAGAGAGAGAGAGAGAGTGTGTGTGTGTGTGTGTGTGTGTGTGTGTGTGTGTGTGTGTGTGTGTGTGTGTGTGTGTGTGTTTAAGTTCCATAGCATATTTTTCATCTTGAAGAAAACGAAATGGTGCTCAGTTTTTCACGTTTTGTTTTGTTTTTTAGGAAAGGACACGTCTTGTCATTAGTGTCTTTCTTTGGTTTCTTTGCATGGTGCTTTTGCTTCATATGTTTAGACTGCTGGTTATGATGACAACATCATGTCCTACATACCCCAAACAGGGGTCAAAGTTAAAAGAAGAAACACTATGCCATGGAACGAAAAAAAAAAAACAAACAATCACACGACAAAATGACGCGTTTCGACCTCTTTGTCTTCTTCAGGCGAGACGAACAACATTCAAGAATGAAAACGAAGAATACTCCTGAAATCAATGGTAAGGTAAGGTAATGTAATGTTGCTTATAGCCCAGCCGACCGCAGAGGGCCATATCAGGGCTGTCACCACGTTAAAAATCAACTCACAATCATAAAAAAAAACTGTCACCCATCTCTTTAAACTACATGTTCTAAAAACGCACCAAAACTTGTTTAAAAAAAAAACTTTCTTCTGTAAAATCTTAAATCAGATGAAAAATGTTAATCTCTTTTAGAAACTCAAAGATGAAGTCAATAACATGAAGCCAAATACAAAACATGAAGAGTAGCAGTCGGTATAAATCAATGTTAGTTTCAAAGTGAGATTACTGCAAGCTGAAAATAAAACAAACTTAAAAGAGAAATTAGAATGCCACCGAACAAAAGAAACAAACAAATCATACGACAAACACGACACGCTTGGTCTTGTTCAGGCAAGATAAACAATATTCAAATATCCGCCGGGCCGTTTCGGTACAGGGGGATCTTTCCCTCGGAGTTAACATTGGTTCTGACTCCATTTCCCATACAGTCCTTCGAATGAGACTATAAGCCGAGGTTCCGTGTGTGAACGCACGCATAACATCTGGCACGCGCGTAAAATCCAATCCCCGACTTCCGGAAGAGAAGACCAGTTTGGCCGTTGGTATGGATGACACGTTTACACATAGCATGCAACCTGCGTAAGTTTTGGAAAGAATGAAGGTAGTAAGGAAATGGAGTGAACGATATTGAATGACATGGACTGGATGACACAGGAAACGACTGAATGAAGCGCCAGCTGGCAGCTCTTCAGTCGGCACTACTCAGGTAGGCAGTCCGTTGTGTAAACGAGTGTGGATTGTAAAGCGCTTAGAGCTTGGTCCCCAGCCGAGAATAGGCGCTATATACATATTCATTATAATAACAATAATGATAATAACAATGATAATAATAATAATAATTCAAGACAATGAAAACGAAGAACTAACAATACACTTAAGATCAATAACAAAGGTCAAGAAATCTTGAATCTGGAACCCATATACATGTTTATTCAAAAGAAGATGAAGTCAGCCAGGCATTCAAGGTCAGGGGTATTACATAATGTGTTCTGCTAAGACTCTGCCGTCCCAGTTGTAGTTTCCTTTGTAGAAAAAAAATTTCGCCAGCAGGAATTAAGTTTTCCAGGAGGTTGGTAGTTGACTCCAAGGGTTGGACGCTAAGGCTTTCTGGAAAGAAACCACAAGTCCCCAGAAAACGGTTTGTATTTTTTAAACCAGTTACATGTTTTTCACAAAATGCTTATTATTACACGATGTCGTTTCATTACAATTGTTGTTTGTTTTTTTTTTTTAATTAATCACATCAATAATTTTTTCCTTTTCTCTCTATGTAACTGGCAATTTACCCATAGGAATCAATATTATAACAAACAGAATCCCTAGCAGACTTCTGTCTGTACTACATCAAAATCGACCACTCCCTGCCCGCACGGAAAACTAGGTTTTACTTTCACAACTCCCAAGGTTGAAAACAAACTTCCAACTCGACCCAAGCCAGACGCCCTTTCCTCCTGTCTGGCAACTCCTGGGCAGCCGTATATATCGGGAACACACCCGTCCCACAA
>JADBJO010005875.1:42500-60000 GCA_016801955.1 Conus betulinus
GAGACACAGACAGAGAGAGGACTGGTCAATACGCACCACAACATCTGCTAATGGACCTGTTGCAGAAAGAACGTTTTGGATGCTGAGGGCGCATGAAAAGAGAAACAACACTCTCCAAAGGTTCTGACTGGGAAACAAGGGTATCTGAAGGAGATGAGTACGAGAGACCGTGATTCAAGCACATGGGGAATGCCTATTTTTCTGCTATGTCGCTAGCTGGCCGTTATGGTCTTATCACAGCTATTGCCTAGAGAGTGAAATGTCGTCACCGAACCAAAAAATCACTCATTTGTCTATAGCTTCCGACCATGCTCTCCACCACCAATAGAGTCTGGCACCCCTAAAACCTTGTAACAAACGTCCCATAAAGCATGAGCAGCGTTCGTTTGGATTGTAAAGGTCATGCATTTCGTGCCGTACTAAAATGCAGTTTATTTATATCCCACCTTTTAAGTATTTCCGAACATCTTTTGTTAATGATGCCCCATGTGAAGAATTTTTTTAAAAAATCGTAAAAACTAGGCAAGAAGATAAACATACACATACATGAATCAAGAAACAAAAGAAGATAACAAAGACTAAACTGAAATTGGGATGGTGGACACTCGACAAAATTCTGAACTACGTATTAACCCCTCACACAAGTCAAATTTTGAATGCCTTGCTGACATTGTCTTCTGGTGCATGAATATTCAAATGGGTTCCAGACTGAAGACTGATCGACCTTTGACCCTTCTTTGAAACATGGAGAGTACAGCGCGGTGATCATGTCATCAGACTGACCATACAAAACAAATCATCTGGTAAAAAAATCAAAGAAAGGCGCTGATGACAATGGATTTCCAGGAAAACAAAATGAAACTGAGCAGCATTTCATTTTATTTTCAGGTAGGTTTATGCTATGAAATTTAAACACTAATACACAGAATTCAGTTAACGCTTTCCCGTGAACAATAGGTTAAAAGTTTCTTATGTAACATACCATATCTTGCATGCTCCATGACATGATTCATACCACAAACTGTGCAAATCCTGGAGTTTTGAAATTAGGTGTTTCAAATTTTCTGCCTTTTTTCAACTGGTAGACGTGTTCCAGAAAGCCTTGGGCACAGGACAAAAAAAAAAAAAAACTGGAGTTTCTGATCTTAAATGCAAGTGAACGTGGCCTGTGCCAGCGTAAGTGTTTGGTTTACTGGCCTTGAAAAAAAAAAAGTCCATTGAAAAACACGTGCTATGTTTATTTTGATCGTTCGTGCAACACTTAAAGGCGGTCTGTTTGCCCTAGTGGCCTAAAGGACTAACAACCCTGGTTGTAGTTGCTCTTGTTTGTTTATAAATTGTGACACTGCACGGAAGCTTGACAAATAGAACAATCTTCGAATTATATGATCACTCTTTTCATGTCTTCCCCCGTTTTCTTTTCGCCTTTTTCCTTCCTCTGTTTTTGTGTTTGGCCTTCTCAAATACATGAGAAAACGTGTATCAGAACAGGTAGCCGACACAGTGCGCGTGACATTAATGAACTACATACCTACCTTCTTCCTTCCACCTTCACTTCAGCCAGACACCCAGCCACCCTCTCTTCCCCCTGTCTGTCTCCTTGCCTCCTTCTTGTCATCTATATTGTGCCTTGTTTATTTCAGTCTGCCTTCAAGATGGCAGCAAAGCCTTCCAGGCTGAAATTTGCTGTGAGTGCCAGAGTGTCTTGTCTGTCTTGTCATTTTCTCTGCAATAACCGTTTGGAAGTGCTCAGGCCAGTTACTCCTAACTTTTCAGGCTGCATTTAGCCTAAGTTCTTTTTCCGAGGAGGCTGCTGTAATAACCAAAGAGGAGCTCTGTACAGTTTGGTAAGTCAATGCAATGGCATGAAGATATGGCAGTTCGTTTCTTTGTTCATTTTGCATCGTAGGTATTCCAAACGAAATTAGGGCATTATGTTTTAGTCAAGTGTCAAGTTTATGTCAGTTACCAACACACTGGTCTGAGCAAAAAGCGGAGGGCTACAGCTTTGAAAGTCAATATTTCACAGCCTTATGAAAATGTGGGAGTTACCATTGTTCGATGCCATTGCTTGGAGAAATTAAGAGAGTTATTCCCAACAGTCAGTGAATCAAAAATGCACATATATTAACTTTGCTTTTGATACATTTGAGCTCAGCTATCATTTAGTATTAAATACTCCATTGTTTCAAACACAGAAAGATTCCTGTTTAACGTTCCAAAACAGCCACAACAAGACAAAAAAAGACCCGTCATTAGACAGACATAAATCCCTTTGACTGTTGACGTGTAAGAGAGCATTTATTACGAAATCACAAATGAAGCTCTGCCTCCATTTTAATTGCATACTAGCTCCAACGGCCTTGCGCAAAGGTCATCAGCACCTGTTCTACAATCCATACAAAAACTGGCATATCAGCCACAAACCCCCTTACTGTTAAGTTCTAAGAGAAAATTTAGCACGCGACAATGGCAACTGTACATCCAGTGCTATTGCAGACAGGTCTAAAAGGGCTGTCGTAAAGTGTCGCTCCCTTCTTCTTCTCCTCTGCTGCATTCCACGCCCCCCCCCCCCCACCCCTCTTTGCCGACTCTCTGCCGCCATTCTATGGCAATACACAAACACATCGATCCCACTCCTCTCCTCCCCAACACTAACCGTTCTTTCCAACACCGATTTTTTCATCCCACCTACATCCCTTGACATAAACCAAACTACCTTTTGCATTTTACATCATGTGGAATGCTATTCCACACATTAGTCATTCATGAAATTTTCTGCATTTTACAGCACACGCTATGTCAGTAAAGGACATAGAAAAAAAAAATTATGCAAACACTTCCCTGTCCGTGCTTGTGCGTGCAAGCACGTGTGTGCGACAGATAAAAAGTTCCAGTGATTACGGAATTGTGTACAATCTGCGTTCATGTTGTAATGTTGTCCTTGTTGATTCGTTAGCTTGTTATCCACATGGAATGTCATGAACTGCTGACTCCGCTTTGTGTCACCACCTGTCGACTGTGGGCCGTAAGTCGAAAGGTTGTGGGGATGCGTTAGATTTAAATGATTGTTTAATGCGATATTGTATCGGTCTTGTTTTTCTGTTTGTACGAGAGATATTAATTTTCATATAATGTTGCGAACTAGCTGGCCATTTTAAATGCAGGCAGATAGGTGTGCTTGCGGACACAACCAAACACAAACAAACATGCATGCACTAGTGCCCAGCCACACACACACACACACACACACACACACACACACACACACACACACACACACACACACACACACACACGCATACACACACACACACACACACACACACACACACACACACACACACACACACACACACACACACACACACACACACACACACACACACACACACACACACACACACACACACACACACACACACAGAGAGAGAGAGAGAGAGAGAGAGAGAGAGAGAGAGAGAGAGAGAGAGAGAGAGAGATTAGGGGTGGACGAAATATGGGGGAAGATGGGAGGGACATGGGGGAGAGGGGGGAGGGGAGAAGACAACGCCAGAGATGGAGACAAGCATTCAGCTAGGGTGTCCAAGATTTCTGACAAAAAGTAAAAAAAAAAAAAATAAAATAAAAATTCCACAAGAACGACCCCCACTGTTCCCTCTCTCCTCTCCCGTTCCGTCCCCCTACTCTCCATCAGCTTCATTCACGCCAGTTCGCTCTTTCCCATGGCTTGTCGTGTAATTTGCTTGTTTATTTCGTTCGGTGGCAAACTCATTTTTCTTTTTTTTTTTGTTACATTTATGACACTTTCTCTGACTGTAAATTTAACACATATGACCGTATTCTAAGTGTGCATTGTGCTAATGTAAAGAGATATCACTTTTTCTGAGGTATTTTCACTGAAATGAAATAGATATTGAAAACAGATCAAAAGTGGTGAAGCAGTTGCAGAAGCTGATCCCTACCTGTAGCTAAAAAAAAAAAAAAAAAAACCTTCCACGCACTAAAAAGGCAAAAAGCAACTGAGGAAAGAAAGTATTTTTGGATTAAAAAATACTGACAGCATAAAATTTCGGAGTTGGCAGCGAGTATGGTGGTCCTTTTTTTTGGTATGATTTCTGACATATTTATCTTAATAGATTGGAACTCTCTTTTGGTGGAGAGTGGAATGTAATTGGTATAGTAATGAAGACTATTTTTGGAGTGGCGCATGGAGTCCCCGAGGGTAGAGAGAAGCTGGCAACATTTAAATACTATTCCTCAGAATAAGTATATTCAACTCTAAGTTTCTAGATTTTTTTCCTTATGAGGAGTAGAGCTCGGGCAAATAATTGTCTGTATTTTTTTTCCAGTTCCTTCATTTCTCTGTTGGTTCTTTATGTTCTAAGGATTCTTAGGAACTGTTGTCAGGAGAATGGAAACGCGATGGTAGGATTTGAGCTGTTGTGTTTGCTGGCAAACCACTTGACATTTTTTTTTTTTTTTTTTTTTTTGTAATTCAACAGGCGTGCTGCAATCAGGTGATGTAATTGCCTCTGATACTGTTTCTGGGATTTGGGGGTGACTAGAGGAGAAAGCTTGAGATGAGGGGGGAAACAATCGATGCGGTCAATGTGGTACATCGCCCGACTTGACTTGTACCTAATTGCTCACTCCAAGTGACGTGAAGGGAAAGAGTTGTCAGCTGAAATGAGCGGTCCCTTTGCTGACTTGAAGCAGGAGTGACAGGGTTAATGTGGCGTGTTTTGAGAAAGGTCACCATAGCGTGCTAGGTCTCTAGCTAATGGACTTGATGTCTAATCTGACGTGTGTTTGCCTGCAGGAAGGTATCAGGATGCAGACCAGACACTCAAGAGTACTTACTTTTCTGGCCTGTCTTCCTCAAGCTACAGTCAGTGCGAAGCAGCGGAAGGTTTAGAACGAAACCTTCCATGCGGTTACCCCCCTTCCCCCACTCCCCCCAAAAAGGAAGGAAAAAATGTTCTCCAGGCAACAAATTAGCGTAATGACGTTGTTTTCTGGCAATATTTCTCGAGGCTGTGCGGCGTAATCGAGAGCAAAATAATGTGCCTCATTACCATACGTGTTTCGTTTAAATAATTCCTTGTTAGGGAAGACATTTGTTCATACTTATAATTAAGGAAATGTGTTCATGTCAATTGTGAAGTGTGCTTAGTGGTGAGTATTATTTGAGAAGTAGTTGTTAGAAAAAAAAAAACTTTTCAGATGACCTCGAGAACCTCCTACTCCTTTGCATATTATCATCCCCACTCCCCCCCGACTCCCCTACAGGTACGTTCCATTCCCTCCAACAAAGATTATCACACACACACACACACACACACACACACACACACACACACACACACACATATATATATATATATATATATATATATATATATATATATATATATATATATATATATATATATATATATATTGAATTAAACAAAGCTTGCTCTTATGTCTCAGATTATAGAAATAGGGGGGGTGATAAGCCTTCATATCTGCAGTGGTAGATGATTCTGCCTAACTGACAGTATGTGCTTGAGTGGGTGAATGGGGAATAAATAAATGCTTCTCAAAATGAACCTTCAGCAAGCTTATAGTCTCCAAGCAGGAGACCAAAGATTATTATTTCTATTTCTATAATCTGAGACATAAGAGCAAGCTATGTTTATAATTCAATATTTCTTGCAGTCATTGCAACACCTAGCTGCTCTGTAAGTTGCTGGAATGGTGCTCGGTACTTATCCTTGGAATTTATGTTTCATTGTAATTCCTTGTGGATTCATCCAAGAGATCTGGCCCTCAGCACTTGTGTCTTAAGAGGTTATCTCTTTTTTATATTTTCTACTTTTCACAAGAAAATGTAGCTTGTTTGCTCTTTCATGATTTTCTTTTGCTTCTTAGATGGCACCTTTAGTTAGTTTTTTTTTTAAACTCAACAAACATACTATGGTATTGCACACCAGCCTTTTTCTGGTATAGCATTCTTCTTAAAACCGAAAAGGCAAAGGAATCCAATTACCACTTTCCGCGGTCACTGAGGAGAAACAATCAGGTTTCCAAAATACCGGTATCTGACCAGGAGTTATATGTTAGTGAGTTTTGTCCCCATTGGAGATGGTCTCCCGTTTTTTGTAGACTATAAGCTTGCTGAAGGTTCATTTTGAGAAGCATTTATTTATTCCCCATTCACCCACTCAAGCACATACTGTCAGTTAGACAGAATCATCTACCACTGCAGATATGAAGGCTTATCACCCCCCTATTTCTATAATCTGAGACATAAGAGCAAGCTTTGTTTATAATTCAATATTTCTTGCAGTCATTGCAACACCTAGCTGCTCTGTAAGTTGCTGGAATGGTGCTCGGTACTTATCCTTGGAATTTATTTGGTGTGTGTGTGTGTGCAGGAGTGTGTGTGTGTGAGCGCGCGCGCGCGCGCCTATGTGTGTGTGTCGGGGGGGGGGGGGGGGGGGGGGGGTCAGTAAATTGCGGTCTGTTCAGTCGAAAAAGTTTCTTTTTGCTGTGAAATGAATGAGACAGACACGAATTCTGTATCATAGCTGTTGTCTCCATGCAGGCCGACCAGTCACGAAAACGTTTGTCAAAATCAGCGAATATCGTTGCCTGGCGTGTTAAAGTTGACACATACCATGCAGGCCGACCAGTCACGAAAACGTTTGTCAAAATCAGCGAATATCGTTGCCTGGCGTGTTAAAGTTGACACATACCATGCAGGCCGACCAGTCACGAAAACGTTTGTCAAAATCAGCGAATATCGTTGCCTGGCGTGTTAAGTTGACACATACCATGCAGGCCGACCAGTCACGAAAACGTTTGTCAAAATCAGCGAATATCGTTGCCTGGCGTGTTAAAGTTGACACATACCATGCAGGCCGACCAGTCACGAAAACGTTTGTCAAAATCAGCGAATATCGTTGCCTGGCGTGTTAAAGTTGACACATAAAGAGACAGGGACCAGAAAAAAAAAAATAAAGATAACAGCTGAAAAGAAAACTTAATTACTGGTATGATTATCATCGTTATTGAGAGTACTCAGATAGAGCCTGTTCTTGGTTGGTGACCAAACTCTACGCTGTTTACCGTTCACGCTCTCGTTTACACGACAATTTGCCTACCTGGGCAGAGCCCGCGGAAGGGGTCTCTGCCGTCGCTATATTCGGTCGTTTCCCATGTCATTTTACAGTCATTTAGTTTTTTGCTTATTTTTTCGATTTTTTTTACTAAGGATGCGTGGTAGGTGTATTGGTGTCATCCATACCAACGGCGAAAACTGACACTGCCTTCCGAAAGCTGATGAAGGGATTTTACGCGTGTGTGAAAGATGTTACGCGTGTCCTGACACATGACACCTCAGTTTAAAATCCCTTTCAAGGATTCTTTGGGAAATGAAATCGGCACCGGTGTTAAATCCGAGGGGGGATATTCTTTTGCACCGAAAAGGCCCGGGTGGATATTCGAACCTCCAACCCCAAGGTTATAAGGATCACAAAGTCCAGCGTTCTACTACAGAACTGTTCCAGTCCCCATAATGGTTTCCTTTTGTGTAAAACCCACTTCAGCTTTTTAAACGAACCAGATTGCTGTTTAAGGGCTGAATGTCAGTAAGTAAATCTGTTCTAATGGGTTCCCCCTTACTACCCCCTTCTTCCTTCCATGCTCCATCTTCCACCAAATGCTTCCTCATTAGCACCATCCTGTGGTGCCCGGATTGACAAGGAAACATTGCATCAAACGGATCTGTCACAGGGACGAATCAATTCATCCAGGACGAGGAGGTGCGGGTTGAGGATGGGGTGGGTCAGTGTTTTGTTGAGGCCGTCGTAGTATACTCGACAACTGGTGCAGTTCCAAAACCTCTGTCATTCAGAGGTCGGAAAGAGGGGATTTTCCCGAGCCTCCATAGCTTTTTTGGTAAGTTGCCGCTCTTCATAAAGCTCCGTGATCTGAGTGTTGCATATTTGATCCACACTCTTCCACCCTTCTACCTGGTTGTTTTTTTTGTTGTTTGTTTGTTTTTTGTAATTTTTTATTTTCATTAGGTGATTTCAGCTTAATATGGTATTAGATAGAATCAAATCACAAGATCAGGTAACTTGCTGACATTGGACTCAGATGTAATGGATATGTGCAACAAACAGAATAATAGACATAGGGTTGGTGGGGAGCAAGATGGGTACGTCGAAACATAGCCAGCAACACCATCTGATGACAATCACCCAAAGCATAGGCAGCGGTCAGCATTACCACTACCAGGTGACTCAGTAAGTTATCGCCTCTCTGTTGACACTTCTTTCTTAAGCACTCTGAGGGACTGGCTGTCACTCTACCCATCCACCTTTACCCCCTTTTCCTTTTACACCCCTGTTTCATTCCCACGGCTGCCAACAGTGCCTCTCCTACCCCGCTCCACCTTCTAAAATGCCTCGTCTTCTGGTCAGGCAGTAGTCTGATATGTCCTAACCTTGGTTTCTCCTTCTTGCTCTGCCAGATAGGGTCATGTCAAGCTGAAAAACTTCATTCCACAGATCTGTTTGTATCAGACAGCGCCGTCTTACTTCCCTTTACCAAACCGGTGGCTTACAAATTGAAAATGTTATCATTAGCGTTACATAATATTTTGGCATAGCACGCGTGATACTGTACTATTGATCAAGTCAAGTCAAGTCAAGTCAAGTAAACTTTATTATCTCGATTTGAGAAATTAATTTGTGGTCGCACACATTCACAGCAAATAAACAATAATTTTGTCACATTACCCATTTTCTCACATATGACATACATTCATATAAAGGAATTTGGATTTCAGTTAAACATCTCGGTTCATAAAATCAATGGACAGGGGAATAAAACTTTGTTCAATCTGACACCTCTGCATTTAACCGATCGATATCTTCGTCCTGACTGAAGAAGGTCATACTGATTTGCAAGAACGTGGGTCTGGTCACACGCAATCTTCTTCGCTTTACAAACAACATGGCACCTGTACAGCTCACTCAGACTTTTTTGTCTCTCACCAACGATTTTTCCTCGCACGTTGACCACTTTCTCAAGCACATTTCTACTCTTCACAGTCAACCCACCATACCAGCACATAAATGAGAAAGTTAAAACGGATTCCAAGAAGCATGAATAGACTGTCCGAAGAATGTCAGTATTCACATGAAATGATCGCAGCTTGCGAAGACAATATAATCTGGTTTGACATTTTTTGTGGACATACTCAACATGGGATTTAAAATTCAGCTTATTATCTATAAAAGTTCCTAAATATTTGTATGATTCAACACGTTCTACTTCAGCACCTTTGATAAAAAGCGGTGGTACAGCTTTTGGATTCTTTCTAAAATCAATCAACATTTCTTTCGTTTTTGTTACATCAGATCAAGATAGTTATGATCGCACCAGTCAACAAATCTTTGAACCTCCTTGAAGTAAACAGAATCAGAGTTGTAACTTGCTTAATTGTTCAGTACTTCATTAATACATATCTCCATCTCTGCTTTCTAAAACTGGCGTTGAACAGTCTGATCTTTACAAAATGTAACTGATATCTGTTACAGGTTTTTGCATGTGAAGACATTTACCTGTCTTTATCAGCGTACGAGCCATGATTGTTCGGGACCATAACCTATACCAAAAAAAATGATAATAAAATGGCGATTTTTGTAACATTCAGTCTAGTGCTGAAATGTGTTAAACATAGATTTACAGTCATAATAGTTTGATTATATCTTCACACATGGGATGACTGGAAGGTCCGAACAATGACTAGTATTCTGCCAAGATTCATCTGGCTCATTCTTGCTGAGGAAAATGCCGGTATTAAATTTTACGACCAACACACATATACAAGGATACACTCCTGCTCGCATACATACACACGCGCGCGCGCGCGCGCGCGCGCACCCACGTATGCACGCACACACACACACACACGCACGCACACACACACACACAGACAAAAACGAACGTGCGTGTACACATACGCACGCATGCGTGCGCATGCACATGCGCGCACGCGCGCGCGCGCGCACACACACACACACACACACACACACACACACACACACACACACACACATAAAACTGAAATTGTGTTATTACGTAGAATCAGTTGAGTACAATACGAGCTCAAAATTCTACTTGTCTGTCTCAGTCTACAAAGTATAATTCTGTCTGTCAGGAAGTCACGCGGCGATGACATCAGAATAAAATGAACGCCACAACGCAGACGGCGCGAATTGAAGAGTATTGTGCTTTAGCCTTTTTTTTTTTTTTTTTTTTTTTTTTTTTTTTTTGTCAACGCGGAAATCCTACTGTTGGGAAAGTGCAGAGACTGATGGGGTGGGGGTTGGAGCGGAGTGGGTGAGAGTGGGGTAGGGGGACGAAGAAAACCGGAGCCTCAAAAAGCAGACAGAGCCAGCAGCTGACGCTATGATGTTTATGTTGTTTTGCTGTCAACACTGTTCTTGCGTTGTTATGCTTTGTTTTGCTTTTTGTTGTTTGTTGTTGTTGTTGTTTTATTTTGTTTTTTTTTTTTTTTTTTTTTTTTTTTTTCATTTTTTACGAAGAGATTTTGAATTTTCTTTCCTTATTTTTTGTTTTGAACAGCATTTGAGATTGGAGGGATTGGTATATGGGAGGGGGCTGAGGAGGAATAGAATTCGTGTGCCGCCACCCACTCCAACCATAATTGAGCTTATACAAAATGGGTCTACTTTGAATGAAAGAAAAATCGCCACAGGGCGTACACAGTTCCAAACGGTCGTTATGGAAACCAGACAGTTTTCGGTATACTGCGCCTGTCTTGTATGGAAATGTAGATGACGACACAATGCTTTTTCAGCTTTTTTTTTTTTAAAAGAGATTCTTCTCTCTTAAAGCAGAGTTTTAGAAACGAATACATCATTGCATCTCTCCTCTCTCTCTCTCTCTCTCTCTCTCTCTCTCTCTCTCTCTCTCTCTCTCTCTCTCTCTCTCTCTCTCTCTCTCTGAGAACCATCTTGATGTTTTTAAAACAGGACCAATTCACCCCCCTCCCCCCTTTTCTGTCTCTCTCCCTCTATATTCCTCCACCTCATCAGCTATGTCTGCCGGTCGATCTGCCTCCAGATCACACGGAGTCCCCGTTCACTGATGAAGACTGTAGTCATTCCAGTCTTCGTTCATCCTATCTAACAGCTGAATAATTGTGCCAGGTTTGTTTTCACTTCCATTCTGATCACGCTATGGGACCGCAGGGGAGTCATGGCAGGGATGCTTGTGATCTCAAGAAGAACGGCTGAAGGAATGTGTTAAGGAAGTCGGGTCACGTCACCTTGGAAGGGGTTCATTTCAGATCGTGTTGCTTCTAGCCCAGCCGATTGCCAGGAGCCGCATAGGGCTGTCACAAGAAGGGAGAGAGGGTTGGGATGGGGGTCAGTATCCAATGTGAATACAGATCTGATGACACCATGAATACACTGCGATTTCAGTGACATCAGTCTGCTAACTGCAGCGCATTCCTACCATTAAATTCATACTTACTAAAAGATAAAGACAAAAAAATGTGGATGAAGTTCAATCAGAAATAGAATATTAGAACGTGCTGCATTATAATACTACAGATAAACTGTGCAGTTCTACGTTCCACATTTGGCACACTATATACGGTTTGTATTTCTGAAGCTTTCGTTAACCATTCTTCCTTTTTACTTTTTTTTTTTTGTCTTGTGTGTATTCGTTTGTTGTATATGCATAAATATACTTACGCGTATATACATGCATATATAGATAGAGATGTAAATATAGGTGTATGTGCATGCATATATGTAGATAGATAGAGATAGATAGATAGATAGATAGATAGATAGATAGATAGATAGATAGATAGATAGATAGATGTAGTGTATGTCTGTATAAATGTGTGTGTATATATATATGTACACACACACACACACACACACACACACACACACACACACACACACACACACATATATATATATATATATATATATATATATATATATATATATATTGCTTTTGTCTCATACAAACGGGATGAATATTTCAGTGCACCAGAACAAAAATAAACCCAGACGCTGTGTGTCATACGACCAAACATGACACTTTGCATTCGAATGTCCATCGATAAACAAAGCACACAGATCTGCGTGGTGAGCAAGTGTTGATGGAAAGAAAAGGAAATATGAGAAAGTTTGGGGGGGGGGGGGGGGGGAGCAAGAAAAGAAAATTTGCTACAAAAAGACGTGGCAAAAACAGAAGGTTGAAGGCCAAAGAAAAAGAGAGAGACAGAGGGAGAGAAAAGAAAGAAAACGAACAAACTCGTGTCGTGCACGCTCAATGTCCATTGCAGTTCATCAATCAAGCGAAGACCGTCCGACCTCTGCAATCAAATTAACGTGGCGAAGTGGTTAGCGTCGCGGACTCCCGGCTGGGAGGTCGTGGGTTCGAATCCCATCAGAAGTCATGTGGGTTTTTCTGTCCCGACCGGCTCCTACCCAGAGTTGAGTTTGCTGCGGACTCAGTTGGGAAGACTGGGACCACACAGTCGAGTTTCATCCACTTAATGGATGCGTTTCTGAGAGTGTTGCTCAAATTTCCTGACCAACACTGCAGGTGTCTGTATCTCTCGGGCCTGGTTGACGCCGGGATATATTATGAAAGGAAGCGTAGAGTACAGCCCTGTCGTCTCAGACCGAAATGGAAATCCGTAGCATCATCTTCATCATCCTCATTCTCATCGATCAGCATAAAATTAAAAAAAAAAAAAAGTCTCAAATTCTGTGCCCTTCATGCCCTGCTCTCATGGTGACCTCAATTTCGACGTCCTCTCCACGTCTGTGGCCTTGGTTTGGTTCCGTCCGGGTCACCGGTATCGGCGAGTCCATGGGGGCTGTCGTTGGACGGACGTGGGTGGCGCCCTCCGGAGGGAGAGCTGACTCATGCCGGCTCCGCGACTAAGCAATTATTGTCGTCAGTAGGGGGCTTAGTAGGTGGTGTCCTGCGTATGTTAGATCAGAACAGGCGCCACTGAACACCACTGAAGTGACTCGGCAGCAGTGCAGTGTTTCCTCCGGTGGGTTGCCTCTTGACGACTTGACATTGACTGCTCCCTGTGGATTGCCGGTGCCGGGGCTGTGGCGGGGCCGACCGACCGGGCTGTGGCTGTGGACGGGTGTCGGAATGAGCGGCGTGGGTGCACTGCCTGTGTTCCTGGATTTCTGCTAATTTCATGCTAATGGAAATAAGAGTAAAAAATCACCAGTTCTACTTCCATGAAGAAAAAATATATATGAACGCAAGACACTAATATTCGAATTCAGAGAAGAATCTTAAGAAAGTATGTAGGTGATCCAAACGTTGGAGTTCACAAAAAGAATTAGAAAGTATCAGAGGAATAATTGATGGAGAAGTCGTGTTGAGATCAAGGGCAGGATGGACTGCAGAGTGTGAGAGAGTAATCAAAAACTTCTGTAATATGAAAGCGCAACACTGGGTCGAAGAAATGTGGTTACGCATAGTGTTAAAGGTAATTCCGCTGAAACAGTCCTCAAACCAGAAACTCTGCTGAAAGGGATTAGCCAAACAATGCGAAATACCTGAACTCGTGAAAGATCTACCCACCTTCAGCCGCAAAGCAGCAACTGCTCAGAGACCATAGTTAGCCTTAAAGACGTTATTCGTGTATTAAACAGAATGAAGGTACCATCAAACTCAGGTATTGACCAACTCACTCGTGGATTAAATTCTGTAATTTTCCTTTCCTTTTTTTTCTGCTGTTATTGATGACGTTTTGTTTGTTTTGTTTTGTTTTGTTTTGTTTAATAAGAAAAAAGATTTTGTATTTTGAGCCTTGAATGAAAGTTTCAGAAGAGGGAAACTGTCATAATTTTTTTTTAAATCAGTGAGAAAACATCCCCTTATCCTCTCCTCCTCCCCCTCCCCCTTTCAGCGACACCCTCTCCCCTCCCCTCCCACCCCCACTCCCCACCCCCCGCCCCTAATCGCCTTTGAAACTTCTTCTGCTTCGAGCCCCGCGTCGAGTACTTTTTTTATGTAGAAAGAAGTTGTAGACGAGAAGATCCTGCTTAGACCTCTCTCTTTACTTTATGTGTTGATATCTTGGGGGCTACCATTACAGAAAATCAGAATATCATTGTATTTATATCAATGATGACAGACATTCCGATAAAAATGTTTGAATGACACAAGTGCTGGTTAGACTACATTTTTTTTTAAGTCTTACCACTTAGATACTTGCAGCACCTTGTTACGGAATGGAATGCTCCTAAAATCCAAGTTTTTAGCATCTATCTTAGCTGTGATTTAAAAGAACTGTGAAAACTATGAAATAAACTATACAAAATAAAACAGAAATTGTACAATATTCAAAAAATGTTTTACAACTACTTTGAGTAGAATTGCCTCTTTTTGTAAACAATTGATTCAGTCAAAGCTTACGCATTTCGTTGCTGAATGCCCAGATGATGTTATTGCCAACGTACAGAAAATGGTTTACTGGTTTGCATTGAATAACAGTCATGACAGGTCAAACACAAATGATACTGTGAAACGAGTGTGAAAACGAGAGAGGGAGTGTAATGGAGTAAGTGAAATGGGTTCTGAGAGACGGGGATGCTGGGTGTCTTATTTGAAGAAAATGTCATTGTGTGTCTTTGTTTTCACGATTTTCATTATTTCGACCGTGTGTTGCCCCTGTGCGCAATTTTGCCTGTTCTGATGAAAGAAGAAGAAGAGAAGAAGAAGAGACCAGCAACAGTTTCATTTAGCACAAAAACGTGCTCATGGGGCTTTCCTTCGAGTAGTGTTGGACACATCAGCAGTTTTTAGAGGCATAGGGCAAATGTCTTAGTTTACCGAATCAACACCTGTTTGTCCTACCTTGTACACCTTTTGAGCCACTGTCCGAGTGTCCAGGCAGTACAAAAGCCTGATACTCTTGCATGTGTATTACAGGAGTATTTACGGAAGGGCTCTTAACAAGTCTGTCTGTTCCTCCGTTATATAACTGTACAGGACAGTGCAGGGAATTGTTGTTAACAGGTCTGTTTGCTTCTCTAGGTATACAGCTATCCACGCTGAGAATGAGAATGACTACGGAAGTACTTGGGGAACTTTCAGAGAATCACTCCCCTGAAACACTGCACTCAGTGCTAAATACAACAGCATCAGACTTTTGCGCGGTTTTTTTTTCCCTAGGATGTGCATTTAGAGTTGACACGTTTATATTTTTGTGATTTGAAAAGTACATTTTTGCAGAAAAACGAACATTTTTTTACGCCTTGTGTTATATCTGCTCCCTTAAGATGAATCACATAGAGGTTCATACTATTGCTTCGTTTTCCGCCCTCAGTCACTTCATTTTGGAACTCATACTAATGAGGAATTTTCAATAACTCAACCCACCTAAATAGAAAGTATTCTGATTTGAACAAAATACAGATAACGGCTCTTTCACTTCTGATCGAACAGCTCTGAATTTTCAACAAAACATTTCATTGATCCACTGATACTCAAATGTTCTGACTTGAGATCGTCTCATGCAATATTTTATTTGGAAATAAGGCCGTGATACAAGGATAAAGCACTTTCACCCGAAAGTGAAAAGATGTATAACCCCCTCTTATCTTTAGACCAGCGGCTAATAGCTGTCTGTAATACAAATAAAAAGCAAATAAATTATCCGAACAAAACAAAAGAAAGGAGAGAAGGAAGGAAGAAAGAAAAGAAAGAAAGAAAGAAAGAAATACAGGCAGGCAGAAAGAGAGAAATGAAATAAAGACAGTAAGAAACGAAAATCGTCTGAGCTTTCATCAAAAGGTGGTAATTTAGAAATGTCAGAGATTTATTGAAAGAGCTTTTCCCCTGCCGCCTTCTTTTTGCGTCTGTTTCGTTAGAGGACAAAGCTCATTGCGCAGAAGCTTCCTGCTCTAGATTTCTTTGTAACTGCAACTCATACATCTTCTGCTTTTGGTGTTCTCTTTCCTCTATTTTTGACTTTTGTTTTGTTTTGTTGTTGTTGTTGTTGTTGTTGTTGTTGTTGTTTCTTGTCGTTCTCTCGGATTTTTTTCCCATTGTGTCTTCCCTTCAATTTAATTTTTTGTTCTCCTCTTTGATCTCTCTGTCTCTCTGTCTCTCTCTGTCTCTCTCTCTCTCTCTCTCTCTCTCTCTCTCTCTCTCTCTCTCTCTCTCTCTCTCTCTCTCTGTATCTCTGTCTCCCTCTGCCCTCGTCACTTTGCACGTTTTTGCTCAAGCTGATTGATATATTCAAGTAGATTATTTTCTGGACAGCTTTAGGTTCATCTATACCCTGCTATGCATTCCACATACCTCAGGATCCGAACAAAAGCTCGTTATTAGTATGTTCAGAATGTCACAAATGATAAACTAGCCACACAGAGAGAGAGAGAGAGAGAGAGAGAGAGAGAGAGAGAGAGAGAGAGAGTATTTCGAAGCACAGGGTTTGACTAAAATGTGTTTTCAGATCACTTTAATAGGCGTTCCCATATTTTTCGGTCATCATTTTCAGAAATTCTTAGCCAAGGATCTAAAGCAAAACCCCAAAGATGAGAAACAATGACTACACGAAAATTAAAGAACAAAACATTGACTCTAAGCCAACCTAGAAACCGCCAAAAAAAAAAATGAATCAGTAGATTTTACAGTCTGTGTCAATCTCACAGTTGTCTGAGGGAAATGGAGATGTAATAACAGAAGAGAACGAACCAGAGGAGTGGCACCAAGAAAGTCTAGCGGATGAATGAAGCAAAAGGATGTCCCAGGCAGTAACGCTGTGACTGCTACCTCCCCTAAACAGAAGACGAGGAGCAAATGAAGAAAGGGAAAAGACAGTCACTCACACAAAACACAAGCTATTATGTTAACATAAAACGTATGTATATATCTCCCTTTTCTAAAAGTATTAGAAGTTTACCTTGGGAAGAGAACAAATACAAATATGTTTCCATTATTCTTTCATTTTCTCTCTCTCTCTCTCTCTCTCTCTCTCTCTCTCTCTCTCTCTCTCTCTCTCTCTCTCTCTCTCATTTTTTTTGTCATGTTTTCTACGGTAAATATTTCTTTTCAGTTAAAAACATTATAATTTTTAAGTTGATGTCTGTAGGCTACTATCAGTTTGACGTTTACCGACCAATCATTGAATCTAAAAAAATAAATAAATAAAAAAAAAGCAGAAACACACACACACAGAGCTGGAGATTTTTTTTTTTCTTTCCTAGTTCTGAAATAATAACAAATGGCATCGATTACATATCTTAACAGCAGCAGCCAATAAACATATTTAAAGCTGACTTACAGTTGTTTTTCGTCCAGCAAAAACTCTTCCCTTTGTAAAAGGCATGAGTATTGAACTCGAGAAGATAAACAAATTTGAAATGTTAATGATAATGCACCGCCAAAAAATGTAGACAAACGAATC
>JADBJO010005875.1:67500-105000 GCA_016801955.1 Conus betulinus
CCTGGCTGGACACCTCTGGCAGACAATGGCGTCGACTGCCGACAATGGTGTGTATGTCTCCATGGAGCAGGGGCCTGCCGACAAGGGTGTGTATGTCTCCATGGAGCAGGGCCTGCGGACAAGGATGTGCACGTCTCCATGGAGCAGTGTGTGCCGACAAGGATGTCCATGTCTCCATGGAGCAGTGTGTGCCGACAAGGATGTCCATGTCTCTATGGAGCAGTGTCTGCCGACAAGGATGTGCATGTGTCCATAGCAGTGTCTGCCGACAAGGGTGTGCATGTTCCATGGAGCACTGCCTGCCGACGGGGTGTGCACGTCTCCATGGAGCATTGGCCGCCGACAAGGATGTGCATGTCTCCATGGAGCAGTGTCTGCCGACAAGGATGTGCATGTCTCCATAGCAGTGTCTGCCGACAAGGGTGTGCATGTTTCCATGGAGCACTGCCTGCCGACAAGGGTGTGCACGTCTCCATGGAGCAGTGCTTGCCGACAAGGGTGTGCATGTCTCCATGGAGCAGTGCTTGCCGACAAGGGTGTGCATGTCTCCATGGAGCAGTGCCAGCCGGCAAGGGTGTGCATGTCTCTATGGAGCAGTAATTGCCGACAAGAGTGTACACGTCTCCATGGAGCAGTGTCGCCGACAAGGGTGTGTATGTCTCCAAGTAGCAGTGCCCGCCGACAAGGGTGTGCACGTCTCCATGGAGCAGTGTCTGCCGACAAGGGTGTGTATGTCTCCAAGTAGCAGTGCCCGCCGACAAAGTGTGTGTATGTCTCCAAGTAGCAGTGCCTGCCGACAAGGGAGTGTAGTGTCTCCAAGTAGCAGAGTATGCCGACAAGGGTGTGTATGTCTCCATGGAGCAGTGGCTGCCGACAAGGGTATGTATGTCTCCATGGAGCACTGCCTGTCGACAAGGAGTGCATGTCTCCATGGCTCTCAGCGCTGACGAAGGGTGTGCATGTCTCCATGGAGCAGTGCCTGCCGACAAGGGTGTGTGTATGTCTCCATGGAGCAGTGCTGCCGACAAGGGTGTGCATGTCTGCATGGAGCAGCGCCTGTCGACAAGGACGTGTACGTCTCCATGGAGCAGTGGCTGCCAACAAGGATGTGCATGTCTCCATGGAGCAGTGCCTGCCGACAAGGATGTGTATGTCTCCATGGAGCAGTGCCTGCCGACAAGGGACAGTGCCTGCTGACAAGGGTGTGCATGTCTCCATGGAGCAGTAATTGCCGACAAGAGTTTGCACATCTCCATGGAGCAGTGTCGCCGACAAGGGTGTGTATGCCTTCTTGGAGCAGTGCCTGCCGACAAGGGTGTGCACGTCTCCATGCAGCAGTGTCTGCCGACAAGGGTGTATATATCTCCAAGTAGCAGTGCCTGCCGACAAGGGTGTGTATGTCTCCAAGTAGCAGTGCCTGCCGACAAGGGTGTGTATGTCTCCAAGTAGCAGTGCCTGCCGACAAGGGTGTGTATGTCTCCAAGTAGCAGTGCCTGCCGACAAGGGTGTATATGTCTCCATGGAGCAGTGCCTGCCGACAAGGGTGCGTGTGGCTCCATGGAGCAGAGCCTGCCGACAAGGGTGTGTATGTCTCCATGGAGCAGAGAGCCTGCCGACAAGGGTGTGTATGTCTCCATGGAGCAGTGCCTGCCGACGACAAGGGTGTGTATGTCTCCATGGAGCAGCGCCTGCCGACAAGGGTGTGTGTATGTCTCCATGGAGCAGCGCCTGCCGACAAGGGTGTGCATGTCTCATGGGAGCAGCGCCTGCCGACAAGGGGGTGTGCATGTCTCCATGGGAGCAGCGCCTGCCGACAAGGGGTGTGCACGTCTCCATGGAGCAGCGCCTGCCGACAAGGGTGTGCACGTCTCCATGGAGCAGGGCCTGCCGACAAGGGTGTGCATGTCTCCATGGAGCAGGGCCTGCCGACAAGGGTGTGCATGTCTCCATGGAGCAGGGCCTGCCGACAAGGGTGTGCATGTCTCTGTGGAGCAGGGCCTGCCGACAAGGGATGTGCATGTCTCTGTGGAGCAGCGCCTGCCGACAAGGATGTGCATGTCTCTGTGGAGCAGCGCCTGCCGACAAGGGTGTGCATGTCTCTGTGGAGCAGAGGAGAAGACTACACTGTTTCAGGAATCACTTCTCTGGGTTATAAGTGACTGACATTGTCATGTGCACAGGATGTATGAAGGTGTCGTGTGCACATGTTGTTTTGTGTTTTAAGATTGAACGTCAGCGGTACTGGGAGATTGAGAGAAAAAAAGATCATGTGATTGTACGGGCGCCTTTTTGTTGGATAGTGGCCTGGGCGAGTACTGCTTGGGCGCTGCGCGCGTTATTTAACTTAGCTAGAAAATGTTGTAATCACTTGCTCTATGCAGCCGGGGGAGTCGCATGGTCTGTTTGTTTACGGCGATTGAAGACCGATGCAAGGCTGATGCATCGTTGAGGTCTTTTTGTCATTAATGTTTAACTAGAGAGACGTGACATCTTTGGGGAAAAATTGAAGAAAACATTTGTATTCAAAAGAAAAGAAAAGAATAATAACCAGTGTGGTTACACCTGTAACATTTCTTTATAAAAGAATGGGGAAAAGAAAGGAAAAGTAATGTTTAAAGTAAAAATTTATAAGAAAAAGTTACTGTTTACATCTTCATGTTTGAAGTGAGTCTCCTTAGTTATTGTAGAACTGCACGTGGTTCCGAGTGTGTTGACAGGTTGCCTGTCTCACGCCGGGCCACGGGTGGGAGTGATTGAAGGTGGTGGAGGTGCCGACCTGACCCCAGCCTGGGACGGGTGGCGGACCTCGCCTGCAGTACCTTTCCTCACGGAGGAGGATTCATGTGGATGAAGAATGTCTTTGGCGCATTCTCCTATGTTGATGAAGGATGACTCTGGCGTATATCCCCATGTGGATGAAGAATCACTCTGGCGCATACCCCCATAGTGTAATAACTCTACTCTACGACTCTGTGACGACCTCCATTGTTGTGAGTTTGGATTTGATTGTTTTCCTGTGTTGAGGTTATAGAGCCCATGTTTTATGAACGTGTCATATAGATACGATGATGGATACTGACATAGACCCCATGTTTTATGAACGTTGTCCATTGAAGGGAAACAGTTGCCTCCCCAGTTGGAGAGGAGGTGTGTGTGTTTATTTTGTGCTTGGTGGAGAGGAGGTGTGTGTGTTTATTTTGTGTTTATTTGTGTTGTGTTGCCTCCCCAGTTGGAGAGGAGGTGTGTTTGGAGCCTCCTTGGTGGAGAGGAGGTATGTGGATAAGTTGATTTGAGGAGGTGTGGATAAGTTGATTTGAGCATTGTATATTAATCATATTCGTTCCCGTAGGAGGAGGGGAAGGAAAAAAACAACTTTTCGGTGTTGTGTATTTATTTTGACGCGCCTTGGGTGAAAGGAGTGACTGCGCGCGTTTGCGGAGTTTGCTTTGGCGGTGGTGCGTGCGTGTGTGGCACGACTCCGGGAAGCATGACAGACATCCGTGATAAAAATGATACTGACAATGACCACGACCACGACGACGACGACGACGACGACGGTGATGATGATGATGGTGGTGATGATGATGATGATGATGATGATGATGACAGAGAAGATGAAGAAAAAAATAAAGACGATGATGATGATAATGATGATGACGACAACGATGAATATGATAATGATGACGATGACAACGATGATGATGATAGTGTGTACGTTGTGTGTGCGGAGGTGGATGGATGGGTGCACATGCGAGCACTCGCGCGGGCATGTGTCAAACATGGCTATGTGAATGTGTGCGTTCGCGCTTCCTTCGTTGTCTGCAGGAGTACAGCCTGAAAACAAGAATTTTCCATGTCTAGTTCAGATCATTAACCAAGTTCAGTAACCCACACGAGTCTCTAGTGTACTCCATAACGCTGCACGGTTATATCTACTACTGCTGCAGAAACCGCTTCACGCCCACATTTCATGTCATTGTATAATAAATAAGGTATGGGGTGCATGCAAGATGCCCTCTTTGCCGAGAAACACAACTCTTCCCAGCGAAGTCTGAGACAGTCCTGACAGGTGCAGATAAGCAGAACCAGTTTGGGCTGTGAAGCATCCCTGATACGTTAGGGTATCAATGAATGATTAAACACTGCAGGTGAAAACCCAAACACACTGTGCGCCCCTAGTGTTTTGTTCCACAAGTCAGATTGTCTGTGATAATAATAATGACAATAGATATCTTCTCTCAGTCAGGGCTTATTTCATTTCTGAAGAACATTCCTTTTATTTGATTTCTGATACATGTTAGGGGAGGTGTATGCCCTTCCCTTTCTTCTTAATGATGATGATCAGAACAATTGCCATGGTGCTCTTCAAAACAATATAGGCTGCTGGGGGCTTTACAAATCTTAATACAGCAAGGTCTCTCTCAAACGCATACACGCGCGCACGCACGCGCACACACACACACACACACACACACACACACACACACACACACACACACACACACACACACACACACACACACACACACACACACACACACACACACAAACTCGCACTCATGACCCATACACATACATAAATGCACAAACTCGCTTGCATACACACACACACACACACACACACACACGCGCGCGCGCGCGCACGCGCGCGCACACACCGAAACAAAAGCATACAGCTCATTCGCACTCGAGCAAAGAGTGCAAGTGACGGACAGCTATGTAACGCTTTTCAGGTGATATTCGGCAACCGTCTTTGAACCGACAAGTTGTCAGCGCTGATTGGAAAGTCAAGTAGGATAGAGCAAGACGTGGTTTAAAAGGAACCGAGTGCCAGAGCGTCGCCCGAAAATGTAAGCATGCCCAAGAACCGTGCTGGTTCGGTTAGAACAGGGAATTGAAAGCACGCGACCATCAGGAGGGAGCAGGGAGGAAAAGGATGGGAATGTATATGTGAAGAATTCAGAAAGACAGACGGGCGTGCGCTTCACATGCGATAATTTTTAAAACACAGGCAGGCAGGTTTATACTGATGCTCGATTCTGAGCCTGTGCAATTGCTTCAAGGAGATCTGATATACGATGTCGTGTTTGTGGCTTGTAGATAAGGCGGTCGCCTGAATGTTGCGAATGTTGAAGTGGCTGCAGTCAGGTTACAGGTACAGCTGGAAGAGGAGCATTACAATAATCTAATCTTGACAGGGTGCAGGAAGACACCAACGTTTTGCGTGGCCTGTTCCGTAAGGGAAGGTCTGATAGAGCTAATGCCACGGAACTCCAGGAAGAATGCTTGACTGTTTTTTTTTTTTGTTGTTTTTTTTTTTTTTTTTTTTTTTTTTTTGGGGGGGGGGGGGGGAGTTGAGGTGCTTTAAAGTGAGATCAGAGCTGGCATAAATGCCAAGATCACAAACACATGGCAGGAATGAGGTTTTAGTGGAGCCTCTGTTTTGTCATCCGGTTCATAAAACACTCCCTGCTGAGAATCACTATCTTCATACGTCTTGTTCTCCTTCCTCAGATATACATCCTCCATCAGTTTCTGTATGTATATATATATATATATATATATATATATATATATGTGTGTGTGTGTGTGTGTGTGTGTGTGTGTGTGTGTGTGTGTGTGCCCATGCACTCTTGTGTGTGTGTGTGTGTGTGTGTGTGTGTGTGTGTGTGTGTGTGTGCGTGTGTGTGTGTGTGTGTGTGTGTGTGTGTGTGTGTGTGTGTGTGTGTGTGTGTGTGCACGTACGCGCGTCTCTCTTCTCTTTCTGTCTCTGTTTCACACACACACACACACACACACACACACACACACACACGCACACACACACACACACACACACACACACACACACACACACACACACGCGCGCGCGCGCGCGCCGCGCGCGCGCCCCCCCCCCCCCCCCCCCCCCCCCCCCCACACACACACCATTGACACTCATGCACGCACAACCACATACACATTTCATACACACGCGCGCGCGCGCGCTCGCACACGCACTGGACATGCACATACACATGCTAACCCACAGATCAAGGAAGGACTGTATGTCCTTGAAGCGGGAAGAAAGCTTCACCCGTCGGGGATGGAAGGGCGGTCAGTGACGGGGAAGAGAGGGCGGGATGGGGCCGGGGGCTCTCACTCCAATGGCAACAACAAGTGTTTTTGCTCCAGGTTGACCCTAACAAATATCTGGAAAGAAACGCAGAAAATCTGTTGCTTGTTGGCCAGCCCTTTGCTTAGGTGTTCCTTTAAAAAGTGAGCTGCATTTTATCAAACTTATTATGTAAAAGGATGGCATAAAACCTTTGAAGTTAATCTGACTAAATCACTCACCAACACACCCACACCCACACGTCCACACACGCGCATACGCACACACACACACGCGCGCGCACGCGTGCACACGCGCACACACACACACACGCAGCGCGCGCAACGCGCGCACGCACACACACACACACACACACACACACACACACACACACACACGCACACACACACACACACACACGCGCGAGCGCGCACGTGCGCAAAGACTCACGCACGCCAGCTCATCACTCACGCAAACACTGACTGACTGAAACCAATTTATTGTCAGATTAACTCATGGTTGTACTGACAACGCAAACAACACACACACACACACACACACACACACACACACACACACACACACACACACACACACACACACGAATTGAGGAGAGTGTGGAGGGCTTTGCTCATCTGATTCTCTGTCATAGAAGCAAACACTCGCGTGTCCAAGTCGTCAAAACGTCAATCAGTTCACTGCCTCATATGATCTCTGACTTATCAGGGACAGGGTTCGACCCCTGATGCGGCCTCCTGCTCCTAAAGGTGGAGACGTGGGTCCACTCGCTGTTGCACTCGCCTGGGAAGGAAGAGAATGCCAGGTCCGTGGTTTGACTCGTGCAGGAGCCGTTTTTTCCTCTCCGCCCTTTCCACAGACTGAAAGAGGTATGCTCAATGTTTCTTTTATCAAATAAGATAACGAAAATACAAAATTTCAACATGCATGTAATTAGAAACATTGTGACGTTCTCAGAGAATATATCACTAAAGAGACAGATTTCGATTAATAACAGTAACCTCAGAGTGTTGTTGATCCGTGGAAAATTTGTCAGAATCTTGAAGAACGGATGCTGGAACTGCCGTTTGATGTAAGTGATCACGTTTAGAGAGGGGTTCCTACCGCGGTTGCTGAATCGCAATAGACAGTGATGGATTGGTCGTGGACTTTTTCCCCCCGCGGATCTGCGCCTCACAATAACACCTTTTCACAATGGACTAAATGTAAATGTGTACGTATAGTCTATGATCAGTGATTGTTGCCTATTCAGTGATCCGGGGTCTCAGATTTTCAAATTAGTCAGTGTGTATCGATTCGCCTCCAATCCCTCCCCACGTGGGCGCTCTCTCTCCGTGGTGACCTATGGTATTTTCCGATGACTAGGGAGTGTCAGGACGTGCCAGATTCCTGGGTTGTTTGATGTGTCTTGATACATAAAACGTGGGTGTGAGCGGGGACACATAATGTGGGAAAAAATTACACGTCGAAGGATCCACATTAAAAACAAACATACAAACAACACACTACGACACGACACAACTCAAAACAATACAGTACTGTAAATTACAATGCATTTCAGCACAATGCAATGCAAATTAATACAGAACAACTTAGTACAACACGTACAGTACTGTGCGGTATAAGTCAGTGAAAATATAGTGCAATGCTATGCTATACAATACAACACCATGAGAAAAACTTGAGAATACACCAGAACACACTGCAATACTATACAATACCATAAAATGCAACACAATAACACTAACACACACGCACACACACATACACACACACGTAGGCACACACACACACACACACACACACACACACACACACACACACACACACACACACACACAGAGTGACGCACACCACAACAGCATACAGTACAACATCGACCACTGCCATTTTCTTACTTCACCTGCAGCCAGTAGTAGGCTGTATGAGGAAGTCGTTAATGGCTTTCTGACAAGCTCTCTCCGTTTGTTCTTCTGGGTGTCTGTCACATCTCCCGCCCAGGTACAGTGCCGTGCATCATGATCATCAGTCCGCTGGATCCTATCATTGGCCCTCCCTACCACTTCATCTTTCTGCTTGTGAAGACATGAGCGCGTCTTCCACTCGTCCGGTGATGTAGACACTGGTGCAGTCCGGACAGAACTAGGTCAGGTGCCATGGCAGAATGGAGGA
The DNA here is from genome assembly GCA_016801955.1 of Conus betulinus. Classification (NCBI taxonomy): domain Eukaryota; kingdom Metazoa; phylum Mollusca; class Gastropoda; order Neogastropoda; family Conidae; genus Conus; species Conus betulinus. The sequence goes on from JADBJO010005875.1 coordinate 75,785, forward strand.
TGTCTGGGGCAGATCTTGATTCGCCTGAAAATAGCTTATACTGGCCGTTTGCCTGCCTGGGCTTTAGGAGGAAATAAGGCGCGCACGCGCGCGCACGCACGCGCGCACGCACGCACACACACACACACACACACACACACACACACACACACACACACACACACATACACCGGCAAAAAATTGTTTCTCTCATCTGCATGCGAAGTATTTTCAATGTCAGTTATTCTTCGAGTTGTGCTGAAAATAGCACACACACACACACACACACACACACACACACACACACACACACACACACACAAGGGAGAATGCGCACACACTCTATATTTCTGTCATGGGCAGGCGCGAGCGCGCGTGTGCACGCACGCACACACACACACACACACACACACACACACACACACACACACACACGCACGCACGCACGCACGCACGCACACACACACGCACGCACGCACGCACGCACGCACGCACGCACACGCACACACACACACACACACACACACAGACGAGCACACACACACACACACACACACACACACACACACACACACACACACACAATTCGTAAGAAATCATTGTACACCGAGTGTACAGACGGAGAGAAACTTAGCGTCCCCGCATCCATCTCCCTTCATATACACCCACCACACATACGCACATACACCCGTATACTCATAAACAACGCAAACAGAGAGAGAGAGAGGGGGGGGGGGGGTGGTAGGGGGAGCGTGATTCTTTCCTTGACACAGAAAGACAAATTAGTAGACAGTAACTCTCCATGCTGGCTGACAACGGGCGGTAATTGAGACAACGCAACAGAAATAAAGTTACTAGACAACAGCACGAAAGGAACAGATAAGTTACAAAACGCACACCAACCGTTCAAACCTGTTTGTCCCATTCGTTTCGACGTTCGTGGGCTCTCAAATTACTCGACAATTGAAAACATGTTGAAAGTAAACACCTACAAATCCATCTTAGTTTGCTATCCTGTTTAAAGATTAACACGCAACAACAGTAACAAACCACTTACCACCTGTCTGTAAAGAAAATGAAGAAGTGGCTGTTTCTCAACCCCACGTATTCCAGAATCACAGGGTCTCGGCTAATAATTAATTTCTTCTGCCATTGGTGGTAGTTTTTCATCAACAACCGTCTGTAAGTTTGGCTGTCCGAAAGAATGCGCGGAAAAGACCCAACCAATCTTAATAAAACTCGGTGGAAAGATGATACGTTGTCCAAGGATAAATCCAATGATAATTGGCACAGATCCATGGAGCTGACCTGAATTAAACGACCAATCCAGGATCTGTTCGGCGACGTGACGTCGAAACTGACAAACCAATTTGATCAAAAACATGACGGAAGGATAACATGTAACACCCAGGGACGAAACTGTTACATTCTGGTACAGATCCATTTGCTGAACGGAATCAAACGACCAATCCAGGATCTGTTTGGCAACATACCGTAAAAAAATCATTCAATTAATTTCAACAATAAATTTGTGCACGGGTGTGATGTAGCCCCCAGAGAACTCACTTAATTTTGGTGTGGGTCTAAATCAAACGACGGATCCAGATTCCCTTTGACCAGCCTGCACTCTTCCAGATGCCTTTTTGATCGGCATGTTCTGGATAAAGGTTAGGGGAAGATAATACATGTCTTTCCGTTGCATACAGGGTTATCGTCTTCAGTTTTTATGGATCAAATGAATAGATCAAAAGAGTCAAATATTTGATTTGAGGTGCACGGCAGAATCAGGGGATATCGATTATCTCGGTGACTTTGTGGCCCAGGGCTTACCATTTTCACACCCACACCTTAGTATCTAATCATTCTGATGGGACTTTTCAGCTGACTGATCGGGCAACATTGCTTCAGGCGTACCCATCAGTGGCTTTGTTCCATGAAAAGGGCTAAACGAAGATTACCTCCCTTGCTAAATTTCCGAACACTGTTTGCTATGGCGGAAAAGGACTGACGGCAATGAACCCGATGCACCACTCACCACAGAGAAGGAAAGGGGATGGGATGGGGGAGGAGATTGTTGAAACAGGGAGATGAAAGTTAGAGGTCGTTTAGTTTGACAGTGGGGAGGGCTGTTGGGATGAAGTGTCAAACTCCCTGTTTCTGAAGACATGACAGGTCAGTGGACGTTGATCACTGTCTGAGGTGGATGGCAGGAGTTGGCTCTGACCTCTCCATGAATCCGATGCAGACACGAGTAGGGTCAACTCTAGTGACACATGTCGAGTCTTTATCTCCATCCGAAGATTCATGCAGTCAGACATCGCACGGCCGTCACAACAGTCCACGCAGAGAGTTACCCTCGAGCCCCGCTTTCTCAAACAAATCCCAATAATCGTTTTATAAATCAAAACTTCGAAAAAACATGGCGTAGCATAACCAATCAAAAGTGTACGGAATATTCTAGAAAGTTTGAGAGCTATGACAAAGTATAGCTGATTAAAATGTATGGAAAATCCGAAAAATATTTTTGGAACTTCTGAAAGTCTTAAACTTTTCCTGAAGGTTCTTTGGCTACTACATCTATCTGTTGCCACCTGTACGGACGTCATGTGGCAATTTGAATCTCGTGGAACAATATCTTGAAACATATGAACCAAAAGTCAGCTGTACTGATTTGAAAGAATCAACGACGTCAGGCAATCTCTCGATTCTTTATCACTTCTCTCAGCAATGGCTGCTTACACTGACACCTGATTCCCACTTCAGTATGTGCAGTTCAGGGATCTCTGGATCGGCACATGCTTTCATCGTGTGGAAGATGGAGCGTACATTTAACAGATGCTGTCATGTAAACTGAATGGTTGTCGACGGCCTTTACCCACATACTTTACACATAGTTTAAATTGATAAATCATTTGAGTCCCCATTCGTTTCCGTTTCAGTCTTTTTACAGCCAGACCAGCCACACAAAATCATTTAAGAACTTTCACCAAACAAAGAAGGTTCTGTGCTGAAAAAGAAACAAACAACGAATTCAGCTCTCATCAGAATGTCGCTCCATTTTATGGCAGTGAAGTACTGACATTTTTTATGCAGTTCAAACTCGGTCTTGCTGTGCACTCTAGGCGCTCACTTGAAACAGTTCATCACCCTAGTTCACGAAAAAGGAACTGGAATAAAAACACCATAGTGATATTATGAAAATAACTATATGGAAAGTCCATATCGGCAATCAGACAGTGCAGAATCAACAGCTAGTGTCCGCTCTGGACAATGTGCACAGTGTTACTATCTATGTACATTTTATTTCAATAGCTGGCAAGTCATAAATTGTAATGAGAGAGAAAATTCCTTGATATTAGGTAAGACGAAAAGTCAGATGAAAGGTCCAGAAAGGCAGATAAAAAAGTATATGACAGTAGAGAATAACACCCATTTAAAATGTAGAATTAAGATTAGTGACAGAAATGAGAAAATGACTGGAAAGGAAATTCCAGAAGACTGGGATATATTTTACACGGAAGAGGCCCCCAGCATTCCCAATGGGATTTGCGACGTCCTACTACTTCCGATTCTCCTGCATAGGAAACTCAGGATAAAAAAACACTTTCCCGAAGAAAAACTAAGTCTGTAGACATTTGTAAATTAAAGTCTTAAATTGTCTTCAAATGTAAGTACATTGACATTGATTTTTTTTCACTGAAAGAAATTTTCATCATGCATTGCCTCCCCTAAGGAGGTGTTTTTTTTTGTCCACTCACATTGATTTTATTGTCTATATGTCCATTAACAAGACTACGCTAAAACTGAGAAAGCCGGTTTTTAACGAAACTTGGTGAAAATTGTGGGTCTTGTTATACAGATTAAGACAAAAATGGGGATCCAAGAACGGTCGAGTAACACAATCCATCAAAATGTTCTTTGTTTGCTTGTTCTTAATACGATTGCACAAAATCCAGTGCACCGATATCATTGAAACCTTTTGGAAGGATGGATGCAGCCTTGTAAGGAATCCAATAAATGTTGAAGCAGACGCATGGTACAGATCCGATTTCAAGGCTGATCCAGGATCCTTTTGACCTTGGCCCTTCCAGTTTTAGACCACCTTTGCGACATGCACGAAAAACAGCTCTCAAACAGAGTACATTACCATCAGACCCATCTCTTTATGAGATTCTTCTGCCCCTACCGCCTTCTACACTGAGTTGAGTTTTACTTCCGGCTCGACTGAGAAAACTAGAACCACCCTGTCGAATTTCATCCACTTTATAGATGCGTCTCTGAGAGTGTTGCTCAATTTTTCATGACAATTATCGCAGGTGTCTGTATCTCTCGGGCCTGGTTGATTCCAGGCTTACTTTCAAAAATATCTCGGTTGACACCAGGATATTTTTGAAAGTAAGTCTAGATTACAGCCCTGTCACGCAGCCTCAAACAGGAAAGGAACTACATCGCATCATCTTCTTTATCCTCGTAGTCAGCGATCAGCATAAAAAAACTCAATGTCCTACTCTCATAGTGATCTAAAGTTTTAGTTTCGTCTTCATGTCTATGCCCTTGGTGAGTTCGTGCTGGTGTCACCGGTATCGGTTGTTCATGTGTGGAATGTCATTGGAAAGATGTGTGGTGGCGCCCTCTGGAGAGGGACGTCACTCACGCGGGCTCTACAACTAGGCACTCACTGTGGTCAGTAGAGGGGTTAGTAGATGATGTCCTGCGTGTGTTGGATCAGACCAGGTACCACTGAACACCACGGACATTACAGCGTCTACTCTGGCAGGTTGCTTCATGACGACTTCACGTTGGCTGGTCCCTGTGGATTGCCGGTGCCAAGGCAGCGGTTGGACAACCCAGACTGTGGCTATGGACGGGTAGCCAGAATTAGTGGCGTGGGCACATTGCCACTGAATTGGTACAGAAGAAAAAAATCAGACAAGGTAGTGGAGCTTAGTAAACGAAATTAGGAATTGTCAAGAGTTCATAAAAAAGGAAACATTATAAACAAAATATTCAGCTCACTCGCGGGCCTATTTTCCCCATTCTAAAAAGAAAAAGAACCCCTGCAGAGAAAATCAGCGAACTGTCTGCTAAATAATCTGCAGGTTTGCCATTACCTCAACCCTTGACATTAACTGCTGTGAAACAAACAGCATTCTTGGCAACTACTGGTTATCCCCTGCAGTGAGGTTGGAGGTGTGGAGACAATTTGCATCTACGTACCGTGGTAATCGTTTTTATTAGCCATGGGGGCTTATTTCAAGACCTTTTTTCTTCACTACACTTCAGTAACGTCCTGCCACCTTTTAAAATCAGGCTCTAAGTTAATTTTGCGGGTCAAACAAAACGTACGCTCTGTTTGGATACAGAAACCTTTGTTGCCAAAGTGATGGGTTTTGTCTGCTGCGTGTTTTGGACCCAAGAATAAAATTTATGTTGGATGACTGCGAGGAGAAAGAAATAAACATGGTCTGTGGACTTCTTCTTGTTCCTACGCCACCCAGTCGTGCAGGTGTTCTAAAAGTGGAGAGGTAAACGCACAGGAAAGGAGGCCAAAAGATGCTGGTGTAAGATGGTTTGAGAGGTAAAATGACAAAAACACGAGGCTAAAGAATGGTTCTGTGAGGAAGTATAGAGATATGATGATAGCAAAATAGAAATCTATACAGCGGTAAGGCAAGAGCAAACTATTGAATGATTAGGTGAACCGGTTAAGAGGTAAGCCAACAGAAAACACACAAGCCATAGTATGCGTTGTCCGAGAGGGTAACAGTATTGAAAAGCAAAGTTAGGGGATGCTTTTGTGTGAACAGCAAAAAATCTTTTGCGTCTAATAACAAGTAAAAACTGTCAGATGCTACTGTCAGAGAAATGAAAAGAGAGAAAATCACTTCCTTCCTTTTTTTCTTTTTCTCGCTTAAGTCCGTGGGGAGTCTAGAGAACACCACACTGAAGAACAGTTCACCAGCTTCCTCCACTTCTGTCGGTTAGTTGCCCAAGCCTGGACATCTGTAAATTATTTCTCTGAGCACTCCGCAATGTTGTCAGTCCATCGTCTTGTCTGCCTTCTCCTCCGTCTCCAACTTTTAACAGTTCCCCGAAAAATTGTTTTTAGCAAAGCTCTTGGTCATAGAAACATGGCCACAGCAATGTAGTTTTTATCTTGACTGATGTCAGTGGATCTTCGTATGGTCCTATGTGCCGCCTGATTGTCTGACGCATTTGCTGATTGATGATACGATCACTATATCAAACGTTTAGTATCTCATGGTAAGAAATATCTATGGCTTCCATCCTTCTTTCCAGCTCCGCTGTGAGGGTCCATGCGTCGTATGCATACCGGAAGATGGAATAGATTCAGTGCGTGTGGGAGCCTGGTCGTATCTTTCATGGAACTGTTCATGACTTTCCACACAGGTTTTAATCTGCACAGTGATGTGGTTGTCTTTGATGCTCTTGAGAGCATTTCTAGTTTGGATCCCTTTCTGGTAATGATGGGGTCCAGGTAAGTAAACTGTTAAAACGGTTTCTGACTTCTTGCCATGCACACTTTTTTCTTTGTTGATGATGGTGTTATGGCTGTCCAGGTTGATGTACAAAGTCAGCCCAACAAAAATAACATCTTCTCATAAAACATGTTGCGGACATAAAGCCAACAAAATGCCGGCATGTGATTGGCATTGTAACAACGCCTATACAAACATACATTCATTAAAAATTGTTCAGCATAGATACATGTTGCACGTAGGTCAAATAAGATATTTAACAATTCGTATCCTGAGTATTCTGTCACAAGAACATGATGTTAAGATGACGATGATGACGATGTTGATAGTGGTTATGAAGATAACACGAGAGAGAGAATGAGAAAGGTGGGGGGGGGGGGGCAGGGAGAGAGAGAGAGACAGACAGACAGACAGACAGAGAGAGACTGAGGCTGAGAGACAGAGGCAGAAACAGAGACAGAAACATGAGACAGAGAGAGAGAGAGAGAGAGAGAGAGAGAGAGAGAGACACACACACACGCACTCACGCGCACACACACACACACACACACACACACACACACACACACACACACACACACACACACGCACGCACACACACACACACACACACACACACACATACACACAGATGTTGATAATGGTTATGACGATAACACGAGAGAGATGAGAGAGAGAGAAAGACAGACAGACAGACAGACAGACAGACAGACAGAGACTGAGACAGAGACAGAGGCAGAGACAGAGACAGAAATAATTATGGAGACAAAGACACACACACACACACACACACACACACACACACACACACACACACACACACACAGGGGGGGGGGGGGGGGGGGACGAAGAGGTCTGAACTCCGTGTCACAAACATCATTGCTGGTAATTGATCTGGAGTGGGTAGGTGGAGGCATTATCTGCTAGGAAAAGATCACCTGCTGTGTGTGTGTGTGTGTGTGTGTGTGTGTGTGTGTGTGTGTGTAAGAGAGAGAGAGAGAGAGAGAGAGAGAGAGAGAGAGAGAGAGAGAGAGAGAGAAGCAGGGAAGAGGAGTGGGAGCGGGAAAGGGGACGGAGGGAGGTCAAAAAACATCTTTGATAGTAGTCGTAACCTAACCAGTGTAGAGATATCGTGTGGGTGGTGGAGTTCAGAAATGCTCACTTCTGCTATTGACGCAGGTTTTCGTTTGAAATTTTTTTTCCCTCTCCACAAAAGAGAGAGACACACACACGCATACAGAATGAGAGAGAGAGAGAGAGAGAGAGAGAGAGAGAGAGAGAGATTATAACACTGAGGAGATGCTATGTGGTCGCTGGGAATGGGGGGTGTGAAGGGGGAGGGGGGGGATGAGTGGGGAGTGTCGGAAGTAGCAGTTTTCAAGACGGAATGTGTGTTATCAAACTAGGTGCGATTCATCAGTGATGATCACAACAGAGATCTCGCACCCTTTTATGATCCCCCTTGGACGTTTCAGCCCAGCATGTACGCTGACAACGAAGTGGATGAATGAAATACTTACGCGCAATCATGCTTAGGGGTCAAAGAGATGCGCTGAGGTTATCTTTCTTTGCCAACTGTCCGCAAGTGGTACATCAGATGGAGACACGGAAATCGCGGCACAGCCGATGTCTCGGTCAGTTCCTATCTTTGTGGAGATGTGCCTTTTTATTATGGTGGCTGCTGCTGCTGCTGAATTTCTGTTTTTTAATGAGTTTTTCAGATGTAGTGGTCTTACACTGAAAAATATATTGTATAAAGTAACTTCTAAAGATATATTGGAAGAGATTTTATTCAGCGTATCTATATCTATTCATATGCAGCATATCTATTTATCTGTCTGTCTCTGTCTGTCTGTCTGTCTGTCTGTATGTATGTATGTATGTATGTCTACCTATCAGTCTAGCTAGCTGGCTTTCAGTCTTGACGCTCTTGTATATCTATCAGTCTAGCTGTCTATCTAATTATCTATCTATCTAGCTTGCTATCCATCTATATGCATATGTCTAAATATCGATTTAAGTATCCACCTATCCGTTTATCTGTCTATCTATCTATCTATGCATCTATCTATCTATCTATCCATTTTCATCTCTCTATTTATCTATCTGTCTGTCTCATTTAGATTATGAACAAACGCTGAAAAGCGCGCACTGTAGTTATATCAAGACTATGTCATGACCCAGGGGAAAAAAACGTCACCAAAAAAAAAAAAACTGCCGTTAGAAGATTTCCAGAGGCGGAGATAAATTTACACTGAAAGAGCCCTGGTATACCCACAGGGATGACTGACTACCTGCCTGACTGATTAATTGACTCAGCAACAAACTAATTAACCCACTAATTATTAACCAAGAAAGAAAACAACAACAACAAGAGCTGGTGTCAAACATCTGCAATATGCTGGTGTGTGTGTGTGTGTGTGCGGACTATGCAAACCGTTTTTTGTTTTCTTTCTTTGTTGTTGTTGTTGTTGTGTTGTTGTTGTTGTTGCTTTTGTTCTTCTTTTTAATCCATAGATACAGGCCAGGCACCAAAACAGAACATGATTATTTCTGCATGCATGCTTTTCTCCCCCTCTTCCACCAGCCCTTCCTCCCCCACCCTCAACTCTTCATTCGCACCACCCTCACACTCTCCCCTCTTATCATTGACACGACGTACCACCAAGTTATCCTCCATCCTCCTTCTTTTTTTTTTTTTCCTGTGAAAGTCCCCATCTCTTCTTGCAAATACTATCTGACTCTCCCCTTCCGTTGCCCCCTTCCCTTCTCCTACCACTTCCGCTGCCCCAGACGACTGACCGCGACAGCCATTTTTTTTTTTCCCCAGCCCTTCCCGATGAGAGAATGACTGTAATCCGAGGTTCTGGTACCGGCGTTGTCTTGTCACTCTTGTGTTGTTAGCTCCAGCCAGACCTCTAGTGTATCCTATTCAGCACAGATCAATGATTACGTCAACAGCAGAAATGTGGCAGACAGTCACGCCACGCGATCACTGTTTACTCCCTGACCTTCGATCAACGACAAAAGTGAAAAGGGAGAGAGGGAGGGAGGGAGGGAGGCGACAGAAGGAGAATGCGGAAGGGGGAGGAGTGGGGAGGGGAGACAGATTTTGTAGAGCAATGAAGAGGGAAGGGGAGGAAAAACTTATATTCATTTCTTTATTCCTTCATCCCTCACCCTCCCCCCCCCCCCCCTCACTCCCACCTCACTAAGGTAGCCCTCCTGCTACCCTCAAATAAAAAAAAAAAAAACAGGGAACAAAAAAAAATTCAGAATGTTTGTCCAATTCTGCAAGCCTCCCTCAGCTACTCCTTCAAGAAGTCAATGTCTGTAATTAATGGAATTACCGTACCTTTCCATCAGAACTGGCTGTCCTACCGTCCTCTCCTTACTTGATTGGTTATGTAGAATAAAAGTGAATATATGAAATTATGTATCTACTTTCTGTTAAGAAAAATCATGTGAACGTGACTTAATGACGAATGAGCTCACGTGTTAAACTATTGTTTTAAACTTTGTTTTGCCCCCAAATAATGAAATCTGATTGGATTTATTGAGACAGCAGGATTATGCGTACCTCTCTGCGTCTCTGTCTCTGTCGCTGTCTTTGTCCCCCCCCCCCCCCCCCCCCCCCCCCCCCCCTCCCCCCTCCGTCTGTCTGTCTGTCTGTCTGTCTGTCCGTCTGTCTGTCTGACTGTCTGTCTGTATCTCTCTTTCTCTCTCTCTCTCTCTCTCTCTCTCTCTCTCTCTCTCTCTCTCTCTCTCTCAAACAATTTTCATGGAATATATGAATTGGTGCAGCATGTTGCATAGTTCTTTGTACTCTTTAACTATCTTTTTTTAATGAAAAGGCGTTCGTAAGGTTTATCAATGTATGACTTTCTTGTTAGGTGCTTGTTTTAAATGTGTACAAAAATGATCAATAACAAAAAAACAAAATCCTCTCAAGGTCTGCAAAGACAGTATCAGCTCTGTCCCATTTAAAAACCTTTTACTTTCAGCGCAAACTTATCTCCATGAGACAGAAGATCAGCCTTCTGTGCGCATTGGTACGTTCCATCTTCCTGTATGCATGCAAGACACGTACCCTCACAGCGGAGAGAGAAAAATTCAAGCCACGGAAATGACTTTTTTCCTGCAAGATATTAACCATCAGAATACTGATCCCATCACCATGAACAAGTGCGTCAAACAATCAAAGATGTTAACCATCAGAATACTGATCCCATCACCAATGAACAAGTGCGTCAAACAATCAAAGATGTTAACCATCAGAATACTGATCCCATCACCAATGAACAAGTGCGTCAAACAATCAAAGATGTTAACCATCAGAATACTGATCCCATCACCAATGAACAAGTGCGTCAAACAATCAAAGATGTTAACCATCAGAATACTGATCCCACCACCAATGAACAAGCGCGTCAAACAATCAAAGATGTTAACCATCAGAATACTGATCCCATCACCAATGAACAAGCGCGTCAAACAATCAAGCAGCACATCACACCATAGTCAAGATCTCCTGGCATCAGCTTAGAAGAGAAAATTATGTTGGCGTAACCATGTAACAATATCCAGTGTTCTTGTTTAAACAATCATCGTATGGAACTGTGGGGGGGGGGGGGGGGGAGATGACACAAAGGACAGGAAAAAACGATAAGCTATCAATGTTGCAGATCAACACGAAAAAGATATTTGCAGAAACCTAAGCCTTGTCACGCAACAGACAGAACTTGAGAAGCCTGTGGAGTTATTCTTCACTGTGGAGCCCCAGTGACTCCCCGTGGAATGAAGGGGGAAAAGGAAGCAGAAGACAAAGATTTGAGCAAACGTGATTTTGATGTGTATTGATGTTTAAATGTGTTGTTTTTATATTGTGACTTAGTAGGTGTTCACCTTTGTGACTTCATGGTGCCCCTTCCCTTCCCTCTCTATTTGCCACTACATAGTTGATCCATACAAATACATACATGTCTACGCACTCACATATGCACAAAACAGACACGCCCACAAACGTATGCACACGCACATACACTCACTAGTGCGCGCACACACGGGATTAACAGTACTTATTTTCACACATTCTGGCCTGGGTCTTCGTAAGTGATATTATCTATCTATCTATCTATCTATCTATCTCTCCCCATTAGAGAGAGGAGGAGATGGTCAATAATGGTAGTGAAAAAATTGATGGCATGGACTGAAAAATAGTACTCCGAAGCAGCTCTATAATAATCAAATTTCACCTGCTTTAGGTGTGACAACAATAGAGAAAATGTCCCATGATGTGCCTCTGAAGGTGACGATGGCACCAATGAAGTCCTGTACGTATCCATTTCCTGTCTGCACTTGATGCATTCCACTTCTTGTCTTGTCTTGTTCCAGACAATTGTCTTTTGCCCATTTTGTGTGCAGTTTGCATCCACTTATGTTCCTCTTCCACAAAATAAATGATGAAACCAGTGGTTTGAGAGCGTGCTGTAAATAGGATGCACTGCTGAAATGGATAATTGCCTCTCACTTCACATGCTGCACGGGATCTGGAGATGCTCCTTCTGCACATGCGCCTTTTGCAAGAAGAGCAAGACATAGTGGCCTCGGTTTTTTTTTGGGTTTTTTTTTTTATTTGTTTGTTTGTTTTTGTTTCGAAGTATTATTACTAGTTTTTAAACGACCTCCAATCTTTTCTCGTCGTATTCCGTTGCCCGTTTTAATGCTTCTTTATTGAGAGGGCACCTCGCTGATTACCTTCAAAAGCAGGAAGTTTCCTTACGTTTATGAGAACAGTGAACTTATACGAAGATGTCTGACAAACGTCTGAAGTACTGTAATTCAATAAGCGTGCCAAAAACTTATTTTTCTCTTGCTGTTCGACAGGTCCACGAAATTTCTGCTGATATTAAAAATCAAACGCATTCATCAGGTTCTTTAATCGGAAAAGTTTCAGAATTTTAGGTTGTACTGCCTTTCGCTGCTTTGATTAAACCGTACACGGGCCTCAGTCAAGTGTAATTCTCTGGGAGATGCTTTGATCTGTCGATCTGCCTTAGCACTGGGCAGAATGTTTCCCAGCTGGTTTGTACACATGCAGTAGAGGACCATACTTCTCTGGGTCCCACCCGTGCCGTCATGTGTGTATCTCTTTCTTTGTTGCCTTTTGGCCGACGCTGGGGAAAATTCAGTGACGGCGAGGAAAACTCACTTACCGCAGGAAAAGTCCTGTTGACATCGGGAAAGACTGTGACTCGGCATCCTCCCCAGAGAGCACGCAAGACCTCACAGCGAAAGCTTGGCCGTGTCTGGAGTAGTACTGTCTTCGCTTGTCAGCGGAACAGCAATGAGTGAGACTATGGGATGCACACGACAACTGCTTGACAGTGACGTTTTTCGCGTGTGGGCTCTGCAGTCATGAAATGCGGGCTGATATACCCATGGGAACGCTCTCGTGTCGCATCCAGTGGCCACTACACAATGGCGACTACCAACGGCAGTTATGTCCCTTGTTGTCGTCTTAATGGAATGTCCTGTGCGTGCTTGCACTCTATGGCTGTGTCAAGGGTGGTGCAGGATTGCTTCCAGCTGGTTTGTATGGCTGCTGAAGACAGTACCTCTCTGGGTTCCACCTGCACGCACGGCCGTATCGTTTTTTCTTTCTTTAAAAAAGGCTGACCAAATACGACGATCATGACAGAAAGAATACAGAAATAAAGATGGTGAGAAAAGAAGAAAAAAAAACACAGAGAAAGCTTTGGACAGAAATTATGAAAGAAAGAAAACTGAAATAAGAAAAGAAAAAAATTAATGAAAAGAAAATAGGTTTAAACAAAGAACGAACAAGGGAAACAAAGAAAGAAAATACGGTGGAGAAAACACAAAAGAAAGAAAAAGAAAATACGGTGGAGAAAACACAAAAGAAAGAAAGAAAATACGGTGGAGAAAACACAAAAGAAAGGAAAAAGAAAATACGGTGGAGAAAACACAAAAGAAAGAAAGAAAATACGGTGGAGAAAACACAAAAAGAAAGAAAGAAAGAAAATACGGTGGAGAAAACACAAAAGAAAGAAAAAAAATACGGTTGAGAAAACACAAAAAAAAGGAAGAAAAGAAAATACGGTGGAAAAAACACAAAAGAAAGAAAGAAAATACGGTGGAGAAAACACAAAAGAAAGAAAGAAAATACGGTGGAGAAACAAAACACAAAAAAGAAAGAAAGAAAATACGGTGAGAAAACACAAAAGAAAGAAAGAAAAAGAAAATACGGTGGAGAAAACACAAAAGAAAGAAAGAAAAAATACGGTGGAGAAAACACAAAAGAAAGAAAGAAAGAAAATACGGTGGAGAAAACAAAAAAAGAAAGAAAAAAACGGTGTGAGAAAAAACACAAAAAGAAAGAAAGAAAGAAAATACGGTGGAGAAAACACAAAAGAAAGAAAGAAAGAAAATACGGTGGAGAAAACACAAAAGAAAGAAAGAAAAAACGGTGGAGAAAACACAAAAGAAAGAAAGAAAAATACGGTGGAGAAAACACAAAAGAAAGAAAGAAAGAAATACGATGGAGAAAACACAAAAGAAAGAAATGAGAAAATACGGTGCAGAAAACACAAAAGAAAGAAAGAAAATACGGTGGAGAAAACACAAAAAAAGAAAGAAGAAAATACGGTGGAGAAAACACAAAAAAAAAGAAAAAAAAAATACGGTGGAGAAAACACAAAAGAAAGAAGAAAAAGAAAATACGGTGCAAAACACACAAAGAAAGAAAGAAAGAAAAATACGGTGGAGAAAACACAAAAGAAAGAAAGAAAATACGGTGGAGAAAACACAAAAAAAAAGAAAGAAAGAAAATACGGTGGAGAAAACACAAAAGAAAGAAAGAAAGAAAATACGGTGGAGAAAACACAAAAGAAAGAAAGAAAAAATACGGTGGAGAAAACACAAAAGAAAGAAAGAAAGAAAATACGGTGGAGAAAACACAAAAGAAAGAAAGAAAGAAAATACGGTGGAGAAAACACAAAAGAAAGAAGAAAGAAAATACGGTGGAGAAAACACAAAAGAAAGAAAGAAAAAACGGTGGAAAAACACAAAAGAAAGAAAGAAAGAAAATACGGTGGAAAAAACAGAAAAGAAAGAAAGAAAATACGGTGGAGAAAACAAAAGAAAGAAAGAAAATACGGTGGAAAACAAAAAAGAAAGAAAGAAAATAAGAAAACACAAAAGAAAGAAAGAAAATACGGTGAGAGAAAACACAAAAGAAAGAAGAAAAAGAAAATACGGTGGAGAAACACAAAAGAAAGAAAGAAAAATACGGTGGAGAAAAACACAAAAGAAAGAAAAGAAAATACGGTGGAGAAAAACACAAAAGAAAAAGAAAGAAAATACGGTGGAGAAAACACAAAAGAAAGAAAGAAAATACGGTAGAGAAAAACACAAAAGAAAGAAAAAATACGGTGGTGAAAACACAAAAGAAAGAAAGAAAAGAATGGGGAAGTTTAACAAAGAAGGAAGGAAAGGGGAAAAAAAGCGGGTAAAAGAAAGGTATCTTCTACAAAGAGGAAACGTAAAAATAAATGAAGCGTAGAGTGCAGCCCTGTCATGCAGTCTCAGACCGAAATGGAAATCCATACCATCATCTTTATCATCCTCATTTTCATTGATCAGCATAAATTTTTTTTTTTAAGTCTCAAATTCTGTGGCCCTTTATGCCCTGCTCTCATGGTGACCTCAGTTTCGATGTTCTTTCCACGTCTGTGACCTTGGTTTGGTTCCGTCGGGGGTTACCGGTATCGCGAGTCCATGGGGGCTGTCGTTGGACGGACGTGGAGGCGGTTTCCGGAGGGAGAGCTCACTCACGCCGGCTCCGCGACTAAGCAATTATTGTTCGCAGTAGGGGCTTAGTAGGTTGTGTCCTGCGCATGTTGGATCAGAACAGGAGCCACTGAACACCACCGAAGTGACTCGGCAGCAGTGCAGTGTCTCCTCCGGTGGGTTGCCTCTTGACGACTTGACATTGACTGCTCCCCGTGGATTGCCGGTGCGGGGCTGCGGCGGGACCGACCGGGCTGTGGCTGTGGACGGGGTGTCAGAATGAGCGGCGTGGGTGCACTGCCACTGAGGAGGAACAGAGTTGGGACAGCGAAAAAAAAAAACCTCTCTGGAGAAAGTATAAGTTGAAAAATTAATGTACAATAAATGGATAAAACAAAGAAAGAAAGAAAGAAAGGATGAAGGAAGGAACGAACGAACGAATAACGAACGAAAGAGTGAATAAGCCTTAGCTAAGTACATTACACTTACAGAGACTTCTCTGTCCGTCTGTAATTGCTCTCTCTCTCTCTCTCTCTCTCTCTCTCTCTCTCTCTGTCTCTCTCTCTCTCTGTCTCTCTCTCTCTCTCTCTCTCTCTCTCTCTCTCTCTCTCTCTCCATCCATGTGTCAAACTCAATAAGACAGTTCAGAACACAAAACACGTTTTTCGTATAATTATTTGTACCTCTTCGTGGGAGGGGGGCGGAAAATGGTCATGGTTCCGGTTTTTTTTTTTTTTTTTTTTTGTTTTTTTGTTTGTTTGTTTGTTTGTTTATGGAAGAACTCTCTAGTCGAGATGAAGGAAGCGATGCGATGAGTTGTTTTTTATGTATGCATTAAGGACATTGTAATGCCCGTCTGTATACTGTCACTGGGACCATTGGTTGAAATCAGTGTTATCCAATAAGGACCGAGAGGCAAAGCTGTCAAAGGTAAATCTCCTTCGCGTGCGATGTCCCGTTAACGTTATTTTGCACTGCAGATGTAGGCTGCTTACGTCGGTTTTTTTTATTTTTTCCCCCTTTCTGTCCTTCTCTTTCGTATTGTTTCTTACTCTCTTACTTCCTTTATGTCTTTTCTGTTGTGCTTCTATCGTTCTTTTTATGTCTTCTCTTTCCTTCTTCCTTGTCATCTTTCTTCATTCCTACCATTTGTTCTGTCTTTCTTTCTTCTACCTGTCTTCTTTTCTTTTTATTTCCTCTTCTCTTTTCTTTCCTGTTCTGTCTTTCGGCTCTCTTCTTCTTCCTCTTTTGTTTTCTAAGCTTTTTTCTCTTTTTTTTCTTTTTCTCTGTTTTACTTATCTTTCTTTTTCTTTTTATTCATGTATTTCTTCTATTTGAAACAGGCTTTGTTCGTCGTTTTATTCTTTCTTCTTTTGAATTCTCTTTTTCTTCGTTTCCATCTTTGTTTTTGTTGGTTGATTTTTGTTTGTTTTGGGGGGGGTTTTTTTTTAGATTTTTTTTTTTTTTTTTCTTTTCATTCTTTCTGTCTGTCTTCTTCCCTAGCTTCGTCCCTTTCTTTTGGTCTCATTCTCTGTTAGTATTTATTTATGACTTAAAACTTTGGTGGGGTGGGGAAGGAAGGGAGATGAAGTGAGGGCAGTGGAGGAATGGAAAGCGAGGGGCAGAGGGAAAGAGTAAGGGTAATCCGGAAGACAAAGCAAGATCAGAATTTTTTTTTTTCAAAGCTTTTTTTGTACACGAATAAATGTTACACGTCACAGATAACTAGCTCTAGCCACACAAACATTTCCTTGAAAATTTGAATTAATTCCATTTCACTCATACTTTAAACTGCACACATTTCAAACTGGTTAACTCAGCAACGTACGTTATGAATTAGGTAGAAGAAATAATTTTTAACATCACAAGAAAACCAAAAAAAGAAACTCCCGAACGTTTAGAAAGGGAAAAAATACGAACAAACAAGCAACGTGCTTGCTTTAAGACACAAAAGTCTGCACTCAGGGGTAACAAATTATCACAGCAGACTTAACAAGAACATTTAAGTGTCAAAACGGAGTGTGGCTGGGGGCGGTAAATGAGGCAACATTTGGAAAGAGGGGGTGAGTTACCGCCAAGGACACAGAGAACAGGACTAGACACAGACACAGTGTCTAGCCCTGTATCTGTGTGTCCTTTGCGGGTACTAACCCCCTCTCTTTCCAAATTTTGATAAAAACAAGCAAAATAATCCATACAGCTAACAATCACAGTACACTGGATTTTTGTTGTTGTTGTGATCACGTTTTGACGTGAACAGCTTACCGTAAGGAGCCGCCAGGTTATCGGCCTTGGCAGGGAAATGAAAGAGCGTAATGTTGTAATGTTGGTGCAACATCAGCGGCGCAGTCAGCTGTTGTTCTTAATCATCAGTTTCACCGGCGACATTAACCAGTTGAATTGTACAGAGATGGTGTGGGACAGAATCTCTTGAAATGTCTCTTTAGCTTTTGTTTTGTGTACACATGTGCATGTCGAGTCAAGTCAAGACAGTGAGAGGGGAGAAAGAGAGAGAGAGAGGGGGGGGGGGGGGGGGGGGGGGGGGGGGAGAGAGAGAACAGAGATGGGGACAAAGACAGAGACAGGCGGAGAGAAGAGAGAGAGAGAGAGAGAGAGAGAGAGAGAGAGAGAGAGAGAGAGTATGTGCATGTGTGTGTATGTGTGTGTGTGTGTGTGTGTGTGTGTGTGTGTGTGTGTGTGTGTGTGTGTGCTTATCTCAGGGAGAACATCTTTTCCCCTAAACAGAGACTGGGCTCTTCCCCGGTATCAGACCCTCACCAGGCATGGAAGTGATCATTGTACAGCATCCTAACAGACACGATCCCCCCTGCCACCCCCCCCCCCCCCCCCCCCCCCCCCCCCCCACACCCCCTCACTCACCTCCCTCCATTTTTCACTCTATCTGTTCTTTGCCTTGCCGTCTACCCCTGTGCCTCAACCTCCTCCTCCTGTCATCCTGCTTATTACGCCATTCTCTCCGAACGGCCTTGCTCATGCCGCTATTTCATTACAGACATACTCCGAGCACGAATTTCGTACATGCTGTCCATTCCAGAAACGTCTTTGTTGATTATATTTCATACCCAGTACTTTTTTTTGTAGTCACATCATGATGATGTTGTTTGTCTCCATGAGGATTCGGGAGGATATCCTCGCTTTCAAAACGTTGATTTTCTTCGTGTTGTGAAATGCACACTTATGCATCTATGTGATAAGATTTTCTTTTGATACCCCAGTCTCCTCCCCCCCCCCCCCCCCCCCCCCCCCCTCCACCTCATCTTCGTCCATCCCAGACGACAAAGCTCTATGAAATTTTACAATTCTTTAGGACAGGAACCCACTATTTTGGTTTAGGGAGGTAGGTGGGGGAGGGGAAGACGGAATGCTATGCGGGGGTGGTTTGTGGGGTGGGCAGGAGAATCTATCTGATTCACGTAGGCCAATATTTAACAGTCCCACAGCATACACTCGTGCCGTCGTGTTGAATGACAGTCATGGCTGCCATGTATATCTGTATTTTCATTCTTTTTAATAGTACAAATACTTGTATATTATTGTGCCTTTTTTTTAGACAAAATAAGGGCAGGGGAGAGGAAAGGGTGTTACTGCAGCGTATGAAATGCAGCATATCAAATTCGGATGAATTCTGCCTTTGACTCTGTGTTTATGTGTACCCTGTATTCTTGTAACTGCAATAGTTCAAAGCAACATGCTGTTCATCAGAGGGCAGAACTTACATGTTCTGGATATCTGTTTCACTGGATACTACATCATCCTGTCTTTATATTTATATTTATATATATG
Source organism: Conus betulinus (assembly GCA_016801955.1). Classification (NCBI taxonomy): domain Eukaryota; kingdom Metazoa; phylum Mollusca; class Gastropoda; order Neogastropoda; family Conidae; genus Conus; species Conus betulinus. The sequence continues at coordinate 94,879 of JADBJO010005875.1, forward strand.
TATATATACAATTAAATTTTTTTTCAAAGCAAACAGATGAATACCTTTACGACCATCAGCCGACTAGCTTTAGGTCAAATCCATCAAAATATTTTGTATTTTTTTATCAGATGTTACATAAACAACATTAGGGAACTATTATTCAGCAGCGATAATATTTTCATGACAAACGTGAACACAGTGTTAGCGCTGCTCAGATTTTTACAGGCAGAATGAAAACTCAAGAAGTAACACACAAAGTATTCTCAAATACCTGTAACCATTGGTCTTTTCCTGGCATCCAAGTGTCCACCTTTTCAGATCAAGCGACGTGGCTTTTAGTCAAATTCATCAGCCATGTGCAAATTAATTGATCTTCCTGTGATCCAGTAACTGTTTCTGAGGAATGGGTAATGTTATCTGCCTACAGCTGAACAAACATTGAAAACAAATCATCATAAATGCAAGCGTGTTTATGCCTTCCATTATTCCTTACTTCCACCGCCAGTCATTCGTATAAACGAGGGAACAGCAAAGGGCTGTTTACATCATCCTGTCTTACATCACATGTACTGTCAGTCAAGACTGTTCTTTGGCACTGTAACTCTGCGTTTTTAAGACGCATACCTCTCATACAATTAAGTGATGTATGTTTTGATACCTTTTGCCGAGACGAATTTTTGGGTTGTGAATCAAACACTTGACACAGAGAGAGAGAGAGAGAGAGAGAGAGAGAGAGAGACAGAGACAGAGACAGAGGGCAGAGAGGGCAGAAGGGTAGTAAGGAGAGAGATTGAAGAGCGTAGGGGAGGGCGGGAGAGAGGGAAAGGGGGGAGGGCGAGTCAAGACCGTCAGTTTTCAAAGTATAATGTACATGACCACACCACGCAATTCATCATTGATCGACACTTCATAGATCTGAGCATCATGTTAAGAACTCTTTTGGACTTCTGAGTCCACATGCGTGGTGACCGCGAAGCTGCTGAATGAAATACCCATGCGCTATCTTGCTCCACGCGTCAAAGTGGGAGACTGAGATCATCTTTCCTTGCCAACTTTCCAAAACCGATACGTGTGTTGCCGACATTAACGAGCGTCACGCCGCATTTCTGTCAGCCATTTTTTCTAATTTAAGAGATGTGCCTCTTGAATGTAGTGGCTGCTGCTGCTGCTGATTTGAGAAGCTGCGTGTTTCGAATGTAATGGCTTCACGCGGAAAATTGTTTTATGTAAGTTACTTCCCAAGATCAATCCAGTAATTGTATACATGAAAGCAGTAAATGATGAAGAAAAATTTCAAATCACGATAGTTGTAATTTTGTCGTCTTAGTTCCATTTTGCGACTGCTCTTGGCACCATTAGTTATTCAGATAAGAGAAGGTGGACGACGTCAGGAAGTGGACAGGCCTGTCCTTCTCCAGCTGTCGGAGGGGCACATGAAAAACGGCAACAGGTTGAGAGAGAATCCATGGAAGTCCTCAGTGAGGCCTCAACAACGGCGATGCACATTTGCGGCCTTTGTTAATTTGCGGCACCTATACATTTGCGGCACACGGCTCGTTTCCGGTAAGTGAGCGACATGTGGGTAATTTTGGGCAGCCAGTTAGCCATAGTCTGGGGCAAGTACACTGACGGTATGCTCGCGCGCACACATATGTGTGTGCATGTGTGTGTGTGTGTGTGTGTGTGTGTGTGTGTGTGTGTGTGTGTGTGTGTGTGGTGTGTGTGTGTGTGTGTACTTGTGTGTGTGCGCGCGCGCGCTCGTTTGTGTGTGTGTGTGTGTGTGTGTGTGTGTGTGTGTGTGTGTGTGTGTGTGTGTGTGTGTGTGTGTGTGTGTGATAGGGAGAGACTTCTACAGAATCATATTTGATGTTCTTTGTCTACATATTTCTTTTAAGTTTCATGTATGTAAAGTACATATCTTTTGTGAAGGAAAATGTGTTTCGGTCATTAACTGGCGATCAACGAGATCATTATTGCTCAGGCTATCGACAGGGTTATTATTGCCCCTTTTTATCAGATGTGGTATCAAGACGACGTAAATGGCACACTACAATGGACAGAACGCATACTAATTCAAAATCGGTCCCACAGCCCAAGACGTGCATACGACTTTTTTTTTTTTTTTTTTACTCCGGCAGTTGGGTGGCCTTGTTATTTTTTTTCCCCTTTCCAAGGGCAAACGCAAACGCCATTTTTGCGCAGTATTCGTACCAGGGGCTGCAAATGTCAACATGACCTAGTGCTGTGCACGTAATGCTCCCCTCATCAGCCCTATCCTTCATTTCACCAGGGCAAGTCTTCAGTGCAGATAGCAATTTTGTTTGGCCTTTCCAAAAGTAAACGACAACCTGTCAGCATGCCTGATATGAAGATGACATCTCGGCAGGACGCCCTGTCCAGTCCTGTCAGCGTTTCTGAGGTGGGCATGTATCTCAGCTGGCATCCCTGTCCAGTCCCGTAGTCTTCAGTGGAGGGTGGACGTCCCAGAGACAAAGGGAAGACTCCCTGGGTGGACACCATGGAGGACTAGTCGTTACACAGGGCAGAAGGCTATGCTGGACCTTGGCTGCACAGGAGCCTGCCACTGCCCCCAATGACCCATGGTCACTGGACAACGAGGGTCAGTCTGAGGAGTCTGTCCAGCAGTCTTTGATGCCCAGACTGCTTTATGGTGCCATGTCAACGTCAGAAAGAAAAATTAGAATTATCTTGCACGAAAATTTGTAATTCACATCCGAAATGTGGCTCTTGTTCACTGGTCATCTCTTCATAATGAACATTTGAGATTCCTGGTTACTTTTAAAATAGCTGGATCTTTCCGCGTTAAGACAGCTACTTCTCAAATGCGTGTGCGTTTATTTTTTCTTCAGTCGTAGTCTTTTTCTTGCAGTGGCTCTACGCCTTTGATGACTGCACGACCGGTTTTTTTTTTCTTCAACATATGTACATCTGTTTGTCGAGCTAATTCGTATTTATCTCTCAAACTGCCTCTTATTTATTCAAATCATTGAGAGAGATCAAAACATCATGAAGTATGTGCGTGTACTGTAATCACATCAAGAAGATAAACTTATCCAAGGGAAAAAGGCACACATGCGCACAGCTCTGACGAGATTGCTCAGATCCTCATGTTCTGCAACAACAGACTGACAAAGCAAGCAAACAGCCAACTAACCATTTATTCATTCCACTAGCCAACCAATGGAGAGCAGCCGTTAGCCATATTTTAATAAAGAAACAAACAAACAGACAAAGAAACTGGTCATCTCACTGTCTCCAGAGGGAGACACCACACAGGTAAACAACCCGGACCCCTTTCATATGTCAAAAGGATTTTAGCGATGATTTGAAATGAAAAAAAAGAGACACTGACGGGAGGTGAGGGGACAGGAAAGGCACACTATTAAAGCCTTTCATGGCAACCAGTGGAGTGCGTTGAATGCCCCATGTAGAGAGAACCAGCTGGTGTGCTCTGGCGCTTTACTCTGGTTCCAACACCTGCATGGGTTTCTTTAGTAGGCCTGGCAGTGGTATGTATGATGATTCACTCTGTTTAAGGCACTGGATCCAAGTGTGGTCTGTAAATGTCAGATTCAAACGAATAAGAGACGACAAGACGGCAACGGAACAGTGCAAGCTGGTGTGAAAGAGCCTATGGACAGGAACGGAGGCATTGGAGAGGAGAGAGGGGGGGGTAGAGGGGGATACGTTAGGGGAAAAGGGTAGAGGGCAGAACAGCATCGTTTTTAGCTGTCTTTTCGTATGATGGTTAATCAATCATCGAACTGAGAGTTATTCTAAACCAGTTTTTGCTAACCTTTCCTAACCCTTCTATCTTATTTAAGTTTGTCTATCATTTTTCTCCTCCTCCCCCCCCCCCCCCCCCCCCCCCCCCCTCCCCTTTTTTTTTTTTTCCTCCATGTATTTCCCCGTTCAGAATGTAGTTTATAGTTATGTTTACTCTCCGCTTTTTCTCTTTCCCCTCTTTATCTTGTGTTACTTGCACCGCAATTTTTTTATTTTATTATTTGCCTGCTCTTCTCTCTTCTCTTCTCTTCCCCCCCCCCTCTCCTCTCTCTCCTCTCTCTCTCTCTCTCTCTCTCTCTCTCTCTCTCTCTCTCTCTCTCTCTCATACGCATTGACATGTACATTTGGAGCGAATGCAGATCATTAAATGTTCTGTAAAAACTAAACCTGTTACTATTTTGAACATGGAAATTCCAGTCTTGCCATCTACAATCGATAAGTCTTTCTTTAAACGTACGGACAAAGTTGTTCATATCTCCGACACCTTGGTTAAGCCATTCATACCCCCAAACCATATTCGTATAATTTCATTCTAACATGCGACACCCAGTTCCTCTTGCCTCTATTATCTAGTTCTAACAGCATTTTATACGCTTTATGAGGCAATCTATGTTCAGCCATCTGAGTTACTTTGAACCAGTACTTGACACTTTTAACAGTGGAGTGCAAAGATATGGGGTATCTGTCAGTCTCACCATACACAAGATCATATGGTGTTTGTGGTGAGACACACCAAAAACTTTTTTTAAAGCAAATAAATGAACCTTTTTGCATTGTGCAGCTCCAGCATCAAGACCCCACAGTTCAGCCCCATATTGTAACACAGGCAGGATTTTTAGCATCAAACAATTTCAAAAACAAGGCAAGAGATTCATTGTTAAGCATCGACAATTTCTTCATAATACATAGCAATGCATTTTTGGCTCTGCAAGCAATGTATTTACATGCAAAAGTGAAACTTAATCTCGTAGAGAAATATATACCTAAGTACTTATATACATTTACAACTGGCATATATATTGCATTATATGTCCATTTTTTTCTCTCTCGCAGCGAGATAACGGCCTTTTCTTAAAACAATTATGTTACTCTTACTCATATTCACTTTCAACTGGAGTGACTCAGCTGCCCTTTGCAAACTATTCAACTGAGTTTGGAGGCCTATTACAGTCTCTGATATTAATGCAACGTCATCAGCAGGAAGTAAAATAAATATGTAGGTGTCACTGCCTATGGACAGGCACCTTAAGTTTATAATGACTAGTTTAGAACTGGAGCGTCTGGTATTTTTGTTCATCATCATCGTTATAAACAAATCAATAACTCTGATCTGCTATGTCCATTATGTCGACAGTCAAGAGAAGACGAAGCGCATTTTGCATTAACTTGTACAGAATTACAAGATTTAAGAGGAACATTCATTCCATGGAAATTTTAGACAAGACCTTGCCTTGTTCAGGCTTGTCTTGTTAATGTCATCTAAGAATGAAAGCATTGTAAAAGAGTTTGCAGTTTATCTCTATAAAGCTTTCAAAAGGCGAAGTGTTTATGGAATGTAATTATTATATTGAATCTCTTGATGCGGTTTTATTACGTTTCATGTATATCCCCTTTCTGAGGGGCCAAGGCCTATAAGAATAAAACATGTGAATTTCTGAATTTTCTCTCTCTCTCTCTCTCTCTCTCTCTCTTTATCCACCCCTCTTTTCCCTCTCTCGTTTTTGCCCAAGCCCTCCCCTACCCGAGAGCCCCCCCCCCCCCTTTCCCCCGCCGGCTCCCCCCCTACTCCCCCTACTCCCCACCCCCCCCCCCCACACACACACTTTCTCTCTCTTTCTGTCTCTCTTTCTTGAGTTCCTTTCACTCCCGGCTGATCTCTGTCGATTTACAGAACCCTCTCACACCCCCAAACTCTCATCCACCCCCCACCCCACTTCCTCTCTTTTTCTCCGTCTCTCCTATCTGTTGCCCTACTCTTCTCTCAGTATCTCTCCATCTCTCGCACTGCCCCCTTAATTCCCCCCCCCCCCTCACCCCTCCCACCCTTTCTCACTCATTCTCTCTTTCTCTCCCTCTTTCTCCCCTTTCCCACTGTCCCTCCCCCTTCCTCCCCTCTCTCTCTCTCTCTCTCTCTCTCTCCTGACTTGATACTGGCGCCACTTTGAGTCCCCCCTATCCAGTTGTCTCCCTTTCCCTTGTGTCTCCTCTACCCTGTCTTACCAGATATCTCCGTTCATCTCTATCTCTATCCCCCCCCCCCCCTCCAGGTTTTTTTCCCCTCCCCCCTTCTGTTTTTCTCTTCTCACATCCGCCCCTTCCCCTTTCTCTCATGCTCGCTATACCTCATTTCACTTCTTACATTAAAATTTAAAAGCAGTTTTGATAAGTTTTGTCCAGTTTTGATTTGTAATTGTTTACAGCCCTCCCTGAGGAAGCCTTCAATTAAAGGCAAAAGCTTAGAAGATACGAACGTTTGTGGAGTGGGAATGGAGGCGCGGATTTTACTACTTTTTGGCTACGTCCGGCACTTAACAGCCTTGAGCGGTGCTCAGTTTTGTACAGGTTTTAGTTCAACTTTTTATATATATTCGTCGTGTTTGCACGTTTGCACGTGTGCATGCACGCCTACGTGCAACCACCCAAAATGGCCAGCCAGTCTGCAACACTTAATAGAAATTCATATTTCTCATATACATATTATATATATATATATATATAATGCTGAACAATTAAGTAGTAGTGGGGAAAACAAGTGAAGGTTAACAATTCTTCTGTCATTATAGTAATGACTTGGCAAAGATTTGAATTTGAGAAAAAAAAATTGAAGATGAAGTAAATGGGAAAATGTATATCATAAGTATGAAAAACCCGTCACTGGCTGCATGAGGAAACTATCGCAATCCCTCTCGAAGACAGATCTGTATGTATTGCCTGCTCCGAGGCCTTTTGTCCGCTGGATCGGACTCATCAAGGAGACACGGCTGATTGTGTCTGTGGTCTTGGCGTCAGGTAGAGACACACCACAATCCATAATTGTGTGGTGTTCCGACTGCCAAGGGTTCGAAAAAGAATCCAACAGCACCCCCAAAGCAGCCAGCGAAAGGTCGTAGAACTAAACAAAACAAAAGTGTGGAGAGGAGAAATGTTGTTGAAAAACTAAAAGCATTACGCAAACAGTATAAAATGTAAGGGACAGTCTTTGAGCCTATGCTTGAGGATCCATTTAAGGATGCAAGGGAGATCAAAAGATATAGAACAGTCTGAGTGGTCAGCTCTGCTGTTCAATAACCCAACCATTGTCAGCAGCTAAGAATTGTGCAGAACAACCTTTCCTTGGATCTCGTAAGAGATGCAATCATCCACTGATTGACCAGAACAACCTTTCCTTGGATCTCGTAAGAGATGCAATCACCCACTGATTGACCAAACAATATAATGCTGAACACTTAAGTAGTGGGGGAAAACAAGTGCGGGTTAACATTCTTCCGTCATTATAGTAATACTTGGCAAAGATTTGAATTTGAGAAGAAAAAAAAAAAGTGAAGATGAAGTAAATGGGAAAATGTATATCATAAGTATTAAAACCTTTCACTGGCTGCATGAGGAACTATCGCAATCCCTCTCAAAGACAGATCTACATGTATTGCCTGCTCCGAGGCCTTTCATCTGCTGGATCGGACTCATCAGGGAGACACGGCTGATTGTGTCTGTGGTCTTAGCGTCAGATAGAGACATACCACAATCCATAATTCTGTGGTGTTCCGACCGCCAAGGGTTCGAAAAAGAATCCAACAGCGCCCCCAAAGCAGCCAGCGAAAGGTCGTAGAACTAAACAAAACAAAAGTGTGGAGAGGAAAAATGTTTACATATATATATATATATATATATATATATATATGTGTGTGTGTGTGTGTGTGTGTATATATATATATATATATAATTATAAACAAAGCTTAACAAAGCTGCTCTTATGTCTCAGATTGTAAAAATAGGGGGTTGATAAGCCTTCATATCTGCAGTGGTAGATGATTCTGCCTAACTGACAGTATGTGCTTGAGTGGGTGAATGGGGAATAATAAATGCTTCTCAAAATGAACCTTCAGCAAGCTTATAGTCTCCGAAGCGGGAGACCATCTCCAATGGGGAGGAAGCTCACTAACATATAACTCCTGGTCAGATACCGATATTTCGAAACCTGATTGTTTCTCCTCAGTGACCGCGGAAAGTGGTAATTTGACTCCTCTGCCTTTTCGGTTTTAAGAAAGCACATACTGTCAGTTAGGCAGAATCATCTACCACTGCAGATATGAAGGCTTATCAACCCCCCTGTTTTCTACAATCTGAGACATAAGAGCAAGTTTTGTTTATAATTCAATATTTCTTGCAGTCATTGCAACACCTAGCTGCTCTGTAATTGCTGGAATGGTGCTCGGTACTTATCCTTGGAATTTATGTTTTATTGTAATTTAGTCCCTTGCGGATTCATTCCAAGAACTGGCCCTCAGCACTTGTGGCTTAAGAGGTTATCTTTTTATATTTTCTACTTTTCACTAGAAAATGTAGCTTGTTTTGCTCTTTCATGATTTTCTTTTGCTTCTTAGGTGGCACCTTTGGTTAGCTTTTTGAAAATTCAACAAACATACTATGGTATTGCACACCAGCCTTTTTCTGGTATAGCATTCTTCTTAAAAAAAACCGAAAAGGAAGAGGAGTCAAATTACCACTTTCCATGGTCACTGAAGAGAAACAATCAGGTTTCGAAATATAGGTATCTGACCAGGAGTTATATGTTAGTGAGCTTTCTCCCCATTGGAGATGGTCTCCCACTTTGGAGACTATAAGCTTGCTGAAGGTTCATTTTGAGAAGCATTTATTATTCCCCATTCACCCACTCAAGCACATACTGTCAGTTAGGCAGAATCATCTACCACTGCAGATATGAAGGCTTATCAACCCCCCTATTTCTACAATCTGAGACATAAGAGCAAGCTTTGTTTATAATTCAATATTTCTTGCAGTCATTGCAACACCTAGCTGCTCTGTAATTGCTGGAATGGTGCTCGGTATTTATCCTTGGAATTTATTGTTTTATTATATATATATATATATATATATATATATATATATATACATACATATAACAGCATGACCAGTACACTATTGCACTAAACAAGTCACTTAAATCCTACCCGTCCTGCATTGCTTTTTAACATATGGTCTCAGATCAACACATCATACAACGTGACACGGTCGGCTGTTCATGACATGCGATGTGGATAACCAGCTGACCAATAAACAAGAACAGCATTACAACATGGGTGCAGATGTTACACAATTCTGAAATCACTGGAACTTTGTTGTTGTTGTTGCTGTCCTTCATTGTCATGAGGTGAGCTGTGTTTGTTCATGTGTAAGTTACAGAAATGTCCATACATTTCAAATACGTGGAAAACAAGACCGATGCAATGGGCAAAAGGTACTTTAGTTTATGGCGAGGGATGAAGGTGGAAAGAAGAGACAGTATGGAAAGAACAACTGGGAGGGGTAGTGTGGGATCAATGTGTTAGTGTATTGACAAAGAACAGAGATGGGGGTGACAGGGGGGAGACAGTAGAGGCAAAGGAGGGGGATGACGCTCTGCAGTGGGTCATTTGAACCAGTGTGCAATAAACTTAGAGATAGAGCTGCCATTTTTGTTGCATGATAGATACTGTCTTAGACCTCAATGGTAAGGGGGTTTATGTCTCCAATAAATAATGTTTCTTTGTGTTGCAGGCTGTTTCTCTGTACGTCGCAAACGAATGTTCCTGTCACGAATGAATCTTTCAATGTTTGAAACATGCTAAGGGTTGACCACAAGTGTATTGAAAACAAATAATGCAAACATCTTGTTCTTATTGATTATTGCGAATAAAACTTTTAATGACAAGAAATGGTATCAAACATAATAACAGTTCCCACATTTCAAAGACCAATTCAACGTTGATGTTCGAAGTTGTCTGCTTTCATTTTCTATCGGCCAGTTGCATCTGTAATTGATGTATACCTGATGCTTGACTTAAACAAGAAATGAGTTAGGCTTACTTTATGCCCTAATTATATTTGTAACCCATGTTGCGCCCAATTTGAAGAGATGAGTGATTGTTCGTTCGTTTTCATTGTCTCGAAAGATGTTTGTCTTCCCTGAAGAAGACCAAAGAGATCAAAACGCCTCGTGTAATGTCTTGTAAAGTTATTTTTCTCTTTCTTCGGTGGCAACAGTCTTTTCTTTTTATCTAAAATGCGAGAAATAAACAAACAAATCATCCAGTCTTCTATACAAGTGCATATCAT
>JADBJO010005875.1:112500-115000 GCA_016801955.1 Conus betulinus
GTCTCTGTGTGTGTGTGCGTGTGTGTGCGAGGCCCATATGCACACATATTTGTTTGTTTTCTTGCCTATGCGCATGTGCAAGCATGCTTCTCTGCCTACCTGTAAGCACTGAATATGTGAAACTAATCTGCACGTCCAGTATAACATTGCATTTAATCATCATTTAAATGTCATGCATCCCTCATAACATATGGCCCCCAGATCAATAATTATGTGATGAAACGTAACGCAGTCACGTGTACACGACATGTTGTGCAGACAACAAGGTCATAAATAAAGAGGGACAATATCAGAACATGTGTGCAGACTTTACACAGTTCTGAAATCATTGGAACGTTTATACAGCACACGCACGCACGCACGCACGCACTTACATGTACCCGCATAATTTCCAAAATATAAAAGCCACGATTTTGAAATTGGGAACAGATTTAATTCATTATCTTGTTCCAACGTACATTGAATTTCATTGGGATCGAATGAACGGTTGTTGATTACAGACAATTTAAACAGAGGATGGGTCGAAATCAAAGTTCCAAAAAAATCTGTTCAGTTCACAAAATCATTTCAATAGTGGGGTGTGGCCACCGCCATTGGCGAGACATTCCACGCAGCGACTCCTCATCGAGTTGACCAGTGTTCTGATGACCCTCTGAGGGATTCTCTGCCATTCCAGTTGCAGCATTTGGAAAGAGATCCTGGCGGTCTCTGGGAGGTGGATGGTTCTCCTTCACACGTCTCCCCAACTCATCCCACATATGCTCGATGGGATTGAGGTCGGGACTATACGCGGGAAGATCATCCTGTTGATGCCGGCCTGCACAATGAAGTTTTCGGCCACCCGGGCCCTATGTGGCCGAGCATTGTCGTCTTGGAAGACTGCCATGGGTCCTATCCGTTGCATGGTCGGAACAACGAAAGGCGCCAGGATTTCATCCCGATAGCGGATGCCTGTGAGGTTTCCATCAATATGGTAGAGTGGTGTCTTGTGGTGGAGGCTGAAGGCACCCCATACCATAACAGATCCTCCCCCAAAGGCCCTGGTCTGGCGAACAGCTGCATCAATGTAAACGTTCACCAACACGCCTCCAAACTCTAGTTCGGCCGTCATTGTGTTCAAGACTAAACCGCGACTCATCTGAAAAGAGGACCTGGGACCACTGTTGTTGGTTCCATCTCACATGACGATGGCAGAAAGCTCGGCGAGCCAGCCTATGGGCTGCTAGCAGTCGTGGTCGAACAGCTGGGCGACGTGATCTGAGGCCGAAGTGTGGTGAAGACGGTTTCGTATGGCTTGACGGCTGAGGATGGTGTTATTTGCCATACGAAGCTGCCTTTGGATGCTGGTGGAAGTGGTATCCCGCTGCAATAGGGCCTGCCTCTCGATGAAACGATCTTCTCTGGGAGTAGTCTGCCTAGGCCGACCTGACCGTGGCCTCTCTTCAACGCTGTTGGTCGCCCTAAAACGCTGATTCAGTCTAACAATAACTGAATGATGCACACCAAGTCGTCGCGCCACTTCAGCCTTTGCAATGCATCTTGTATCCACGCAATCGCCGCCCTGGTTTTGTCAAAGGTGCTAAGTTTTCTTCGTGGTGGCATGGTGAGAAAAGGGCTGACAGTAACCAACCCCGCGCTTAAAACAGCCAAAAGAAGGGGCATAAAAAAACTCACTTGAGAGACTGCTCTTGCACGGGAAAAAAGAATTTTTCATTTTTTACACATCTTGTGTCGCCAGCAAGCTTGATGCAAAACAGGCACAGTTAACGCAACTTTGCACTTTTTATCCCGCCCGGTAACGAGGTCACCAAGACCCCCGTGCGCACTACCAGTTGACACAGGCTGGATTACACACTGCTGTGTGAGATTCCATCATTGGTTGCCGCATAACATAACAAAAAAAAAAAACAATGTTTTTTGAAGGGATGAATCAACCCCCTGTGTGCAAAGGCCTGTGCTTAACTTTATGTGACTAGTCTAGAACGGAAGGATGAGGCAGTAGAGGAGAGGGGCGCTGATGCTCTGCAACTGGTGTTTTTTAACTAGTATGGCTAGAATGAAGACTTAGCTGCTATATTGCTGTTACATGACAAACTTTCTCCTAGAACTCAACCATAAGGGGTGTATGCCTCCCTAACCAATGGTGTTCCCCGTGTATGGTTGTAAGCGGTTTTCTATACGTCACGAATGAATCTTCCCGTCACAAACTAGTGAATCTTTTTGTGTGTGTTTTTAAAACATACCAAAATGTTAGTTGAGTGCAGGTGTATTTAAAGCAAATGATGCCAACATCTTCTTCTCATTGATCAATGGGTAGAACTCTTCCTTTTTTCTCCAGCAATGGTATCAAAAATGTAACAACAGCTCCATGTCATTCACACAATCTGCTGCATTTGGAATTGATATAAACTTAGCACTCGACTCGACTAGAACAAGAAATGAATTAAGTTTGCTTTATGCCATGATACTGTTTGGAATACTTAGAATGCAAATAAACAAT
>JADBJO010005875.1:120000-125000 GCA_016801955.1 Conus betulinus
ATTGACTAGACAAGATTGATTTAACTATGGCATGAAAAAAAAAATGTTTTCCCTGACTTGTAATTTTTTTTTTTTCAAAGAAGACTTATAAAACAGACACATTTCTTTAATTACTCTCAGTTACTGATAACATAGCCTCGGGAAAAAAAAATGCCCCAAAAGAATATCATCATACTATTTTGTTGCCTGGAGAGCATTTCTCTTTCCATTTTGAGGGTGGAGATGGGGAGGGGAGGTAATCACATGGACGCTTTCGTTCTAAAACGTTCACTGCTTTGTACCGACTATAGCTTTGAGACAGACAGCCAGAAAAGCATCCTGAGTGTCTGGTTTGTATCCTGATGCTTTCCTCCAGGCAAACGTAGGCTAGATTACAGTCAAGTCCATTAGCCAGTAATAATGCACGCCACAGTGACCTTTATCAAAAGTCACGCCACATTAACCTTGTCACTCCTACTTCAGGTAAGTAAAGTAACACAACTCATTTCACCTGACAACACTATCCCCTCACGCTACTCAGGATGAGCAATTAGGTACTAGTCAAGCTAGGCGATGCGCCAGATCGATCGCATCGATTTTGTTTATCCTCATCAAGCACTTTCACCTCAATTCATCTGAAATTCCCGAAATAAAATCAGGAGCAATTATATGACCTGACTTCAACATGCCTCGTCAGATCCCAAATCTGTCAACTGGTTTGCCACGAAACACAGCAAACTCACATCCTACTGTCTTGTTTCCATTCTTCTGACAACTCTTCCAAACAGCTCTGGGAAAACTAAGAACTAACAGAACTACAAAGAAACTGAAGAATCTACAAAAAAAGAAAATGCACAAGTTCTACTTCTTACTAGTGCAGGATCCATAAACTTCGAGTTGAACTTACCAGATTCCTAGGAATGGATGTACGTGTGGCCGGCTTCTCCTTACCCTATGGGAATCTGTGGGCCACACCAAAAATAATCCCCATTGCTATACTAACCATATGTTGTTCCCCTCTCTTGCCAAAAAGAGTCCTAATCTATTAAGGCTATCATCTCAACAACTAGGAAAAAAATTATACTAGAATAAGATTACAATACGTATTGCCAGCTTCTAGATTTTCCACCCTCGATCTTTTTGTTTTTGATATACATTTTTCTTCCTAAGCTTATGCCCTATCACTAGATCGGCGATTTTTGTCTTCTAGAAAATTATACATGAATGATGAAAAGGAAGGGATCGTCTCTAGCAACAGCTTTTCTGCTTTCGACCTCTCTTCCGTATTCATTTCATTCCTGTAAACATGCTCATGATAAGTGATACCTGCTTTACATTAGTACAGAGCGCACTAACATAAATGGTCATATATGTTAAAGTAGATTCAGAGAAAGATCCATACATGTTAAAAATACATCCAGAGAAAGGATTATATGTGTATCAAAGTATACTAAAAAAAAAAAAAAAACAGTTATATACGAAGTAACCAACAGAAACAGCCATACCTGTTATAGTAATTTTAGAGAAACAGTAAAGACGTCAAATGAGACTAAGAGAAACAGTTATACATGTAAAAGTCTAGCAAGAGAAATGGTCGTGCATGTTTGAGCACGCTCATGAGCATATCTGTCCCAGAGAAATGTACAAACATATCGAGTACACTCAGAGAAACGGTCAAAATGTTACAGTAAACTCAGGCAATATTTCAGAGCTCTCTCTCTCACAGAACCTGTGACACATATCAAGGCTTACTCAGAGAAATAGTAATACCTGTCAAAGAAAACTGAAACAAACGCTCATGTAGCTCAATATAAACCCCAGAAAAAACAGTCACGCTTGTCAAAGTAAGTTCAGAGAAAAGGTTGTAGATGTCAAAAAGTCTCAAATGGAAACACTGAATTGTGTAAAATTACACTCAGAGAAATGGTATATATATATATATATATATAGAGAGAGAGAGAGAGAGAGAGAGAGAGAGAGAAGAGAGAGAGAGACAGACAGACAGACAGACAGACAGACAGACAGACAGACAGACAGGCAGACCGACAGACAGACAGATCAAACTGTGCTGAGACAGTGGGTCGAATGTGTTTTGTACACCCACAGTAACTGTCATACACTTGAAAGTATACTCAAAAGAAAGGTCCAACATGTCAAATAAAACTCACGGAAGTACTCAAACACATCAAAGCTCATACAGAGAAAGCCGTTGATGTTAAAATAAACTCAGAAAAAAAAAGACACATATGTCGTAGTACAGTCAGAAAAAAATTGTCATAAATGTAAAAGTGCACAGTCGTTCAATTTAAAGTAGAAATGGGGGGATGGTCATATATGCCAAAGTTTTCTCATAAAAAACAGTCAAACGTATATAGAAAACTCATCAATAACAGTCATGTGCTCAGAGAAATGGCTATACAGATCAAAACGCATTCAGAGGAACGGCCATACATGTGAGAGTTTTCTTTTCTCGGGGGAAAAAAAGCACCCAGATATATCAAGGTACTCTCAGAGAGAACGGTCACATGTGTAACGGTACACCCAGAAAAATGGTCAGATATGTGGAAGTACACTCAGAGAAACGGTCATACAGGTTAAAGCACACTCAGAGAAACGGTCATACATATCAAGGCACACATATAAAAACGGTCATACATATCAAAGCACACTCAGAAAAACAGTCATATATATATATACCACAGCAAAGTTAGAAAAACGGTCATACATGTCAAAGTACACTCAGAGAAGCAGTCAGAATGTCAAAGTACACTCAGAGAAGCAGTCAGAATGTCAAAGTACACTCAGGGAAGCAGTCATAATGTCAAAGTACACTCAGAGAAACGGTCATACATATCAAGGCACACACAGAAAAAACGGTCATACATATCAAGGCAAACACAGAAAAAACGGTCATACATATCAAGGCAAACACAGAAAAACGGTCATACATATCAAGGCACACACAGAAAAACGGTCATACATATCAAAGCACACTCAGAAAAACAGTCATATATATACCACAGCAAAGTTAGAAAAACGGTCATACATATAAAGCACACTCAGAAAAACGGCCATACATATCAAAGCACACTCAGAAAAAGTCATATATGTACCACAGCAAAGTTAGAAAAACGGTCATACATGTCAAAGCACACTCAGAGAAGCAGTCAGAATGTCAAAGTACACTCAGAGAAGCAGTCATAATGTCAAAGGACGCTCAGAGAAGCAGTCATAATGTCAAGGGACGCTCAGAGAAGCAGTCATAATGTCAAAGGACGCTCAGAGAAGCAGTCATAATGTCAAAGGACGCTCAGAGAAGCAGTCATAATGTCAAAGGACGTTCAGGGAAGCAGTCATAATCTCAAAGTACATTCAGAGAAGCAGTCATAAAGTCAAAGTACACTCAGACCAGACCAATGTCTCGGCATAGACTTACACTCAAAAAAAGCGGTCATACATGTTCCAATGCGTTAAGAGAAACTTGCATACATGTGAATGTGTCTCAGGGAAACAGTCACACATGTCAAACTACTGTCAGAGAAGTAGTCATCTGTGTAAAAGCAGGCTCAGATGAACAATTATACATATCAAAAACACTCAGAGGAACAGTCGTACATATCAAAAACACTCAGAGGAACAGTCGTACATATCAAAAAAAACACTCAGAGGAACAGTCGTACATATCAAAAACACTCAGAGGAACAGTCATACATATCAAAAACACTCAGAGGAACAGTCATGCATATCAAAAACACTCAGAGGAACAGTCATGCATATCAAAAACACTCAGAGGAACAGTCATGCATATCAAAAACACTCAGAGGAACAGTCATGCCCGTCAAAGCTAACTCAGAGAAACGGTCAAACAAGTCAAAATACACTCAGAGAAATATGACATAAAAGACACTCAGAGCAGAGAAGCGGTCAAACATGTCCAACTGAACTCAGAAAACCCTTCATACATGTCAAGGTCACTCAAAAAAAAATTCATACATGTTAAAAACAAACCAGAAAATCAGTCATAAATATCAAAATATCACCCAAAGAAACAGTCAGACATATCAAAGTGTACTCAGAGCGAAATGCATGTGAAAGTTCTCTAAGAGAAACCACCATACATGCTCAAGCACATATGGCAAGACAGGTGAACCCAAGTAGTTGTTTCAGAAGAACTAGATATGTTGTTCAGATGTGCCAGCCACCAATCTGTCAATGGTACAAACATCATCATAGACTTTGCCCAGCAGCTGTGAGACGAGGGCAACAGGAAAACTACAGGTCCAAGTCCCACTCGTACTGTGAGATGGCATCCTGCTTTCGTCACAGACACTGCAGGGCTGCAGGAGGAAGGGTTCACATCTCATCGGCTGGCAAATGGACTCGCCTTTACAGAGCCAACCAAACCTCATAGACGGCAAAGTGCACACCGAACGTGCGACGTGTACAAATTATACATTGATTTACATCCATCAGGGCGACGATGACAAGCAACATCCCTTGGAAGGCGGGGCTTGGGGTCTGACGGTCCGAGAGCGACTGGACTGGTGATGAACTGCTTCCCACAAGTGGGGCATTCAGGGGAAGCAAAGCACTGCTGCTGGTCACTCTCTGTCTTTTCTCTGTGGACGTGTTCTTTTTTTAGCATCTAAAGATGTATTGCCCTTCAACCGCGCCAGACCCTGTTTGTAAGGCCTCTGTGCCAGGAGCTGCGCTCCAAGACTGCAATGCCCATTTCCAGGAGTTTGGGTCTCTTCATAAGACTTTCAGGCATTGTAGCCCTTAATGATACATATCCACACATAAACACGCCTACACGGTGTGAACACGCACGCACACACACACACACACACACACACACACACACACACACACACACACACGCACGCACGCGCACGCCACGCACACAAACACACACATACATGCATACTCTCATGTACGCGTGCACACACACACACACACACACACACACACACACACACACACACACACACACACACACACACACACACACAAACGAGTGT
>JADBJO010005875.1:130000-149239 GCA_016801955.1 Conus betulinus
TTGTTGTTGTGTTGTTGTTGTTTGTTGTTGTTCTTGCTCTTGTTGTTACTGATCATTAATAGCTGTGTCATCGTTTGCGTGTTCACTTCCCACAGATGTCAAACACACACACACACACACACACACACACACACACACACACACACACACACACCACACACACACACACACACCACTCACTCACTCACTCACACACACACACACACACACACACACACACACACACACACACACACAACACACACACACACACAAAGCACGCACGCACGCGCACACACACACACATACGCACACACACACACACACACACACACACACACACACACACACACACACACACACACACACGCATACTCACACACACACATACACACACACACACACACACACACACACACACACACACACACACACACACACACAAACACACACACACACACACACACACACACACACACACACACACACACGGACACACACAACCAGGCGTGTTCTTTTACAGTCCCAACACCAGCAGCTCACGAGGAACTAGCTATTAAGCAGATCATTGTCATGAGGCAGCCCTCCAGATGATGCACTGCATGATTTGAGCGGAAGGGGATCGAGGGCAGGAAGGGATGGAGACAGGGGTGAGGCGTGGCAGAGGAGGCGTAAGGGTGTTCCTGAATAACAAGGGCCAACAGAGTGTCGGCTCATGGCTTGTAAGAACAAGGCCAACAGAGTGAAGGTTCATGCTTTGTAATAACAAGGCCAACAGAGTGTCGGCTCATGCTTGTAATAACAAGGCCAACATAGTGTCGGCTCATGCTTGTAATAACAAGGCCAACAGAGTGTCGGCTCATGGCTTGTAATAACAAAGGCCAACAGAGTGTAGGCTCTTGGCTTGTAATAATAAGGCCAACAGAGTGTCGGCTCATGCTTTGTAATAACAAGGCCAACAGAGTGTCGGCTCATGCTTGTAATAACAAGGCCAACAGAGTGTCGGCTCATGCTTGTAATAACAAGGCTAACAGAGTGTCGGCTCATGCTTGTGGAAATTTGTTTCCTCCGTTTTAGGCAGAGATCTCGGATACCTTCTATGAAAGCTTCTCGCTCTCCTTTGGCCTTGTCTTTTCCCCGCCAAATCCAGTTTTTTTTTTTCTCCAGTCCCACCCCTTTACCTTCTCTCTCTGTCTCTCTCTCTCTCTCTGTCTCTCTGTCTCTCTCTCTCTCTCTCTCTCTCTCTCTCTCTCTCTCTCCTCTCTCTCTTTCTCTCTCTCTCTCTCTCTTTCTTTCTTTCTCTCTCTGTCTCTGTCTTTCTGTCTGTTTCTCTCTCTCTCTCTCTCTCTCTCTCTCTCTCTCTCTCTCTCTCTCTCTCTCTCTCTCTCTCTCTTCCTCCCTCTCTCTCTCTCTGCCCCATTCCTCTGTGTGTCTAAGAGGGAATGTGCGGGTCTGGGGGTGACAGAACAGTCTAATGCAGGCAATGAAATACTTCCCATCGGTGGAGGACTCAAAGGGAGCAAAGTGTTGTTGGTAGTCAGTTTCAGATTTTCTCTGCAGGCGTTTTCTTTCAGCATCCAAAGTGCCTTGACCTTCAGCTGTGTCAGCCCTGTTGTGGTGCTTCTGTGCCAGGAGCTGTGGTCCGTGGCTACCATGGCTGTTTCTTAGAACCGGCTCTCTTCCGACAGTTTTCAGGCAGTGCAGCGCTTAATGTTACATCCGCACACACAAACACACATAATGAGCATACCTGCATGCACGTGCACACGCGCGCACGCGTGCGCACACACACACACACGCACGCACACGCACGCACGCACGCACACGCACGCACATGCACAGAGAGAGACAGACAGACAGACAAACACACACAGACACACAAAGACAGACGGAGCAAGTGAGCGAGAAAGAGACAAAGAGACAGACAAACAGACAGACAGACAGAGACAGAAGGAGACAGAGAGACAGAGAGTGATCAGCACAGCAGTGAGCAGATTTCAAACTCTGAAAACATTTTGTTGCTCATAAAAGAAATGACAAAAAAAAACAACTCTGGCACTCGAACTTCAGGAAGTACAAGAGGGGGTCGTTAAAAGTCGAAATAAACAAACACGATATAAGCCGCCTCCAACATGGAGAAAAGCTGGGGCAGAGAGCGATTCTATGTACAGAAGTGTACAGAAGGATTGTGGAGAGAAGGGGGGAGGGGGGGGTGGCAGGAGGATGGGAGCAGACGGAGACGCTTAAGGAAAGGAAGTGGCTCATACATGTGGAAATTTGTTTCTTTAATATTTGTCAGAAATCTTGGATACCCTGCATGAATATTTCTCTGTATCTCACCCCCCCCTCCCCCCCCCCCCCCCCCCCCCCCCCCCCCTTCCTCTTCCTCCTTGTCCTCTTCCATCCTGCCTCCATCTCCTTCCTCCATCTCTTCTTCTTCTTCTTCTTCTTCTTCTTCTTCTTCTTCCTCAAAACACGACTTTACAATCTTACAAACGTCTTATATATATTTGTTTATGGCACTATTGTATCTGTTAGTCTTCCAGATCCTCTCTCTGTCTCTACCTCTGTCTCTGTCTCTGTCTCTGTCTCTGTTTCTCTCTCTCTCTCTCTCTCTCTCTCTCTCTCTCTCTCTCTCTCTCTCTCTCTCTCTCTCTCATCCTATGTACAAAGCTTTACTACATCGCCATAGAATCATTTAATAATCAAAATGGCTTCACATTTAGAATTGAATACTACACATTTTTTCTATGTTCAGTATTTGAGTGAACGTATTACTTTTTTCCTCTAACCGTCATATTTTCATTTCACTGAAATGATGGTATTGAGTTTAGTTTGTTGGTACTGTTTTCTTTCAGTTTACTTAAATGATTTTCTCATTCATTTACTTCAGCAGTGTAGTCCCTGTACAAATCGAGGACTATATGAAAAAAGAACGTGTATGCTTATTCACTATCTCGCCTTGCCTTGCCTTGTCTTGTCTTATTTTGTTCTGTCTTGTCTTGTATTGTCTTCTCTCTCTCTCTCTCTCTCTCCTCTCTCTCTCTCTCTCTCTCTCTCTCTCTCTCTCTCTCTCTCTCTCTCTCTCTCTCTCTCTGTATACGTGTGTATGTACATGTGTTTGTGTGTGTATTTGTGTATCTGTGTATGTGTGAGTTTGAGTGTGTATGTGTGTGTGGCGCGCGCGCGCGCGCGCGCGCGTGTGTGTGTGTGTGTGTGTATGTGTGTGTGTGTGTGGTGTGTGTGTGTGTGTGTGTGTGTGTGTGTGTGTGTGTGTGTGTGTGTGTGTGTGTGTGTGTGTGTGTGTGCTCGCATGCTCGCGCACAAGTTGCTTCTTTCGGCATGAAAACACCTTACAAGGGCCTGCCAGTTGGCAAATTTATGAAATTTTTATCCCTCATACATACATAACAACACGACCAAGGCAATGTCGTAGCAAATGATCTTTTCAAAAACTGCATTGCTTCATGACATAAGACCCAAGGACAACGAGGAGGACTGTGACCCCGGTTTCTCCTCAAAGAGCATGTAAGACATCATGCCGAAAGCTTGGCATGAAAAACCTCATGGCCAAAGCTTGGCCATGTCTGGAGTTGTACTGTCTTCACCTGTCAGCGGAACAGCATCGAGGGTAGTTTGCGGGACGCACACGGCAGTTGCTTTACAGTGACGTTTTTTCACCGGTGGGCTCTGCGGTCATGTGGGCTGTGCACCCATGGGAACGCTCTCGTGGGCGTTCTGTCGTGTCATATCCCATAGGGTTTTTCCTCATGGCATCTGCCAGGGATCAATTATGTCCCTTGACGTTTTAATGGAATACCCTGTGCATGCCTGCACCCTATACAGCGCAGGCTTCCTATGGTGGTGCAGGATTGCTCCCAGCTGGTTTGTTCGGCAGTCAAGGACAGGACTTCTCTGGATCCCACCCTCACCTTCGGGTGTATCTTTTTCTTTTCTTAATACAGATTTGACATAAAACTAAAAATCACTGGAGATTTCATACCTCACACATGTGTGCATACATGCACACGCACGGACAGTTAAATACTGAAATAATTTTTCTATCATTTATTGATGTGAGGTGAGCTGTTTTTGTTGGCATCTAAAGTACACAGATTTCGACACACGTCAAATATGTGAAACAGCAGGACACGAGATGCAAAATGCAAAAGGTAATTTGGTTGATGGCACGGGATGGAAGTGGGATGAAAAGACAGCGAGGAAAAGATGGCTGGGGTGTGGGTGTGGGGCGAGGGGGGAAGGGGCGGAGTGCGCTTCGTGTGTTTGTTTATTGACATAGAATGGAAGTGGGTGGGCAGCAGAAATAGAGGGGTGTCAGACGACGGGGGGGGGGGACGAGGAGGGGGGGGGGGGGGGGGGGGGGGGGGGGGAGGAGAGGGAGGGAGGAAGAGATGACACTCTACGAGATGTCATTCGAACTACTAGTATGCGCCAGAACTGGTGGCAGAGCTGCTTTTGTGATTATCTTTTGTGATTAAATATATTATTATGATCATATTCTCACTGATGTCTCTCTAACGACGCGTCTTTCCATGTGTTGCTGTAGATTGATTCAGAACGTTACATATGAATCTTTCTGTGTTTGAAACAACGAAGTACTCCATACTAAATGATAGACGGGTGCAAGTGTAAACTGCAAAATTAACGATCTAAACATTTTGCCTTACTGATTAGTAGGAAGAACTCTCTTTCGTTTCTCCAAGGAGTAGTGTAAAAAATAACAGTTATTCCAACATCTTCAAACTATATAGTTCGATGTAGATGTTCAAATCTTCAGTGTAACTCAGTCCGATGAGTTTGTTATTGATGTAAACTGGACACTCGTCTAAAGCATTACTCCCTAATTTTTTTTTTCTTTTTTATGCTGATCGATGACAATGAGGATGATGATGATTAAGATGATGCTACGGATTTCCATTTCGGTCTGAGACTACATGACAGGGCTGTACTCTACGCTTCCTTTCATAATATATCCCGGCGTCAACCAGGCCCGAGAGATACAGACACCTGCAGTGTTGGTCAGAAATTTGAGCAACACTCTCAGAAACGCATCCACTAAGTGGGATGAAACTCGACTCTTCCCAACTGGTCCGCAGCAAACTCAACTCTGGGTAGGAGCCGGTCGGGGCAGAAAAACCCACATGACTCTGATGGGATTCGAACCCACGACCTCCCAGCCGGGAGTCCGCGACGCTAACCACTTTTGCCACGGCGGCTGGTCTTACTCCCTAATTTTGTTTGGAACGCCTAAAACACAAAGAAACAAACTGCTATGTTTCATACACGTGCGAAAACCAGCCAAACTGTACAGCGCTCCACTTTGGCATCTAAAGCAGCAATGGTAAAAAGAACTCAAATGCAGCCGGAAAGTTAAGTGTAACAGACCTGAACACTTCCAGAACAGTTACTGCACACAAAGTGGCAAAGAAGACAAGACACTCGGGCACTCACAGCAAATTTCAGCCTGGAGGGCTGTGCTGCCCTCTTGAAGGCAGACTGAAATGAACAGGCACTAATGGATGACAAGGAGGAGAAGAGAGAGAGAAAATTGGGACGAGGTGGGATGTATGGCTGACATGAGAGTGGGAGAAGGAGGGTGGGTATGCAGTTCATTAATGCTATGTGCGCTATATAGGCTGAAAATATGGGAAGATCTGGAACATTGTTGTGTTCATCAAATCACAACTTGTAAACAACAATATTCAGAAGATGTGTGTGGCACCAGAACAGAAGCAACTAAGACTGGTAGACCTTACAGGAAACTGAGGCAAATTGCCTTTAAGAACAGCACCATCAATCCAAATGAACACTGCACATGTTTTAATGGACTTCTTGGCCAGTCAACCATACACACATGCTAGCAAAGGCCTATGTTCTTCCTGCATTTAAAATTAAAAACAAACTTTCTTCTCCTGTCCCTAAGGCTTCACGTATTGAACAAGGCAGAAAAGATGGAACTCCTGAAGAGGAAACAGATATTGCACAGATTGTGGCATGAATACTTCAGAGCATACCTTTTCCATTTTATCATGGAATATGCCAGATATAGTATAAGACTAAAGAGACTTGTATCTAGTGTTCATGGGAAACAGTTATCGGAGTGTGAGTGTGTGTGTGTGTGTGTGTGTGTGTGTGTGTGTGTGTGTGTGTGTGTGTGTATAGCTTTTTTTTATCTTTTTTTTACGCTGCTCAGTTTCACTGTTTTCTTTTGTTTGTTTGTTTGTTAGTTTTGTTTGTTTTGTTTTTGTTTTGTAGGAAAGAACACCTTATGTCTTTAGTGTCTCTTCTTAATTTCTTCGCATGATAGGTTTGCTTCGTATGTTCGGTCATGTTGAACATGATCACCGTGTCGTGTCCTCCATATCCTAAACAGGGATCAAAGGTCGATCTGTCTTGAATCTGGAACCCATCCAATATTGATTCACAGGAAGATGACGTCAGCCGGGCGGTCAAGGCCTAACCAGCGTTTGAGGTTAACACAGTCAGAATGTCAGGCATCTGGCCCGTCTCCCACATCCCAGCTGGAAGTTTTTGTCTCAATTATCTTCTTTTGTTTCTCGGTTCATGCATGTATATCTTTATCTGATTACCTAGTTTTACTGTCATTTACACTGAACATTGGCCATTATTAACAAAAGATGTTCAGAAATACTAGCCACAGGGGAAATACAAACTGCTTTTTAAGTACGGCACGAACTGCACGAACTTTACAATCCAAGTGAACGCTGCTCATGTTTTATGGGACGTCTGTGAAAGGCTTTTTTTGGATTGCCCAACTTAAGGGAGGTCGAGAACTATAAATTACGGAGTCCTCTTGCGGTTCAGCGACATTATCTCACTCTCTGTGTCTCTTGTGCTCTTGTGCTTTCTTTCGAAATATATCCTGGCATCAACACATTTCACATGGGCAAATGCTCTTCACTTGGGCATTGTTCCGATCAGGCCATAAACGGCCAGTCAGCAACACAGCACTAAGTGGGCACTCTCCACGTGCTGGAACGACGTTCTGTTGCGTTCGTCCCCTTCAGCTCCCTCCCTTCCATACTAAGACCTTCAGAGACCGTCCTTCCTCTCTCTCTCTCATACGCCGTCTGCGTGAAACAAACTTCCTTCTCTCTCTCGCACACTTCTGATACTCTCTCTTCCTTTAAGTTATCTTTAAAATTTCACCAGCCAGTAGCCTCGTTCCTTTTCGCTTTATATCTGTATGTTTGTCTGTCTTTATGTGTGTGCGTGCCCATGCGTGTGCATGTGTGTGTGTGTGTGCGTGTGCGCGTGCACGCGCATGCATGTGTGTGTGTGTGTGTGTGTAAGTGAATGTGTGTGTACGTGCGCGCGCGCGCGCGCGCGCGCGCGTGGCGCGCGCGTGTGTGTGTGTGTGTGTGTGTGTGTGTGTGTGTGTGTGTGTGTGTGTGTGTGTGTGTGTGAATGCGAAGAACTTTGTAAGCGCTTTGGGCTGTTTACAGATTAAGCACCATAAATATTTATCAGTACTAGTAGTTGTATTAAAAATCAGACAAAGCAGTTTTTTTTTTATCTCCCCACAAGGTTTCTCAGCACAGGTCCATTAGCAGATGATGTGGTCCATATCGACCAGTCCGCACACAATGACATTTCCTTCCCTAAAAATGAAGCTATTGTCCCCCCCCCCCCTCTCTCTCTCTCTCTCTCCCTCTCTCTCTCCTCTCCTCTCTCTCTCTCTCTCTCCTCTTCCTGTATATAAGCTATTTTATAATAGCTGTATGAGTGTGTGTGTGGTGTGTGTGTGTGTGTGTGTGTGTGTGTGTGTGTCCTTAAGCGCACGTGTTTGTGTGTGTGTGTGAGAGAGAGAGACAGAGAGAGAGAGAGAGAGAGAGAGAGAGAGAGACTACGTTTACCGACATCATACAAGCACAGCACATTTGATCTTGACAAACTCTCTGATTATATAATTATATGATGATAGCATCCCCACAAAAAGCTCTCAACCATCACTGCGATGATAAGAACACCTGTGGCTTAGATCGCGTGAACACTATTTGCGCTCGACCCTGTTACAACACACAGCAAAGAGAAAAAAAAAAACATGGGCACTCCTGATTTTCTAAGATATTTAGGGCCTACGGATTAGCGCTACGTTAACATATTTATGGAGAATAATACTTTGTGCCCATTCTTCAAATGTCTCACAAGCGACTTCCACGAAATCAGACACAAATGCGTCCAATGGGTGGCGCGCAAGTCAGGATACATACAAATCCATTTCATGTCCCACGTATCCTTATCATCGAGAGCTCAGACAGCAATATATGCCACCGAAAATTGATTGTCATCGTCTGTCTGAAGATGAACGCCATTGCTGTCAAATGCCAGCCCCCGAGATCCCATCGCACAGGACATTTCAGCCGAAATCAAGCCGCGGAGATGGATTTTTTGTTGCAGCCCCCCCCCCCCCCCCCCCCCCCCCCCCCCCCCCCCCCCCCCCCCCCATGGTGTTACTTACTCTGCTGACATTTCTTCCAGTACCGCCCCTCCATCCATCAACACAATGTCTTTACCCCCACCTCCATCCCCACCCCCGCCCCAGCCACCCCACACGTACAGCCACTTCAAGGCTTGTTTTTGTTGCAGTGCCAATGCCAGCAGCCCATGGGGAACTCTTAATGTCAGATCATCGCCAGGTGGCAACCCACCAGAGCATACACTGCACTGTTTGTGTGTTCTAGTTCCGTAAGGGATTTGCAGTGACGTTTGTTCTGATGAATGATTCGCGGGACATCTACAGAGCTCTGCACTGATGACAAAAGTAACGCCTTGGTGGCCGAGCAAGACTGTCGCCTGATTAGCCCTTGTTTGGGGAGTGGGGTGGGGAGGTTGGGGGCGTGAAGGGAGGTAGTGCATAGGTAGGGGGGGGGGAGGTGGAGGGTGCGACACCACATTCTTCCAGCAACATCCCCATGAATTTGCCCACTCGGAAGACCATTCACACTTAAACATACATAGATGTGGGAGGGAAATCGAAACTGCATTGACTATGACATCAACGGCCACAGAATCTGCGACGGGGTTTTTTTTTTTTCCTTAGAGAGATGGAGGTGTTAGTGCTGCTATAGAGTTTCTTTCTGGACGGAGGCTACATGATGGAGCTGTACTTCAGGTTTTTCCTTTCAAAATAGATCCCCCCCCCGCCATCAACCAGGGTCGAGAGATGCAATCGCCCTGCAAGGCTGGTCAGAACATGCGAGACGCGTTCGTTCAGTGGACACAACTAAATTGTGTGGCCCCAGTGTCCATGGCTGATCCAACATCACACTCACCAGCTTTAAACATCCGCGCAGAAAACTCCCAGTGTCGTGATGGTTCGGGTAGCGTTTCGAATCTGCTGTTTTCCCAGGCTTAGAATAACACATACATGATACATATATGACTACGAACTATGAAGTATAGCCAGGCACCCATACCATGTCCTATATTAATGCATTTATAGTTACATACAGAATGTTGCTACATGAAAAGAGAGCTGACGCAATAGTACGCATCTACTTATTTGCCTCGAACATACGTAACCGTCCCTTTCGTGTCTTGTTCCTCAGATATCTCACGCTAGCACAGAAATAAGTCGAGGTATACACAGTATTATATAATCATGTAGTTTCTCTTACCGATCAACTGCCTGTCAAGAAAAGCCATCCCAGACAAAACGCCGGGTGAAAAATGAAAAATGTCGGCACAGAGGTGTTTCGAAAGCCGTCCCGACAAGGACTAAACTGTAGGGGCCGGTGCCAACGAACGAACAAGAAGGAGACAGAGGGAGAGGTGGGACAGCAACATCAAGCAGTGGACAGGCCTGTCCCTTTTGTTGGTCAGCCGGCAGATGGCACAGAGAACCGCCACAGACGGACAGATATCGTCAGGAAGTCTTCAGTGACATCACAACAGGACTCTTGTCGGGGTTACAGGACAGAAGGTGAAGTAAATATTTCCGGACATTTCTGTACTTTGATATTTTTTGTCAGGTTTTTTTTTTTTACCTACACTCCATCCCCTTCTTCTATTTGTTTGCCGATTCATTTGTCTTCTTATTTGCTCGCGTGATCGTTGACTAGCTACTTTGCTGCGTTCCGTGCCCCTTTCTTCCTTTGATGTAAAATGTTGCATGTAAATGCCGCGACAAGTACCAACCAATCACAATCAAGTCACAGTACTCCGGGAATCACGTAATCTAACACTTACAAAAAAACACATGAATAAAAGATGGAGAGATGGCAAAGAAAGAGAAAGTTTTAAGGGCCCAGTCTCTAAAAATTCACGTTCTTTCCTCTTTTAATCCTCTCAACATTCCGTACAACACGCGTGTCGTTCGTATGAGCCACACATTAGAAAGGAAATCTTTTGGGTGCAGGCTCGTTCTTCTTCCCCCTCCCCCACTCCCCCCCCCCCCCCCCCCCCCCCCCCCCCCCCCCTCCATCCTCTTCCTCCCGTACATCCCCAGAATAGCACGAACAGAATTGCCGTCAGGTTTGATCGATTCTCTTCGCTGGATTTTCTCGGACCCGCGAGATTGAGTACAGCGACCCACGGTAGGTAACCGAGATTTACTTGCTTGAACGTAGCCTAAGGAGTTGTGTTCCCAGTTAGTACACATCCGTTGATCAAAGCTCGCAGTGTGGAGAACACCAATGTCTAGTCTATTCTTCCAAGTTGGCTGAAAGCTAACAGATTTGGACGGGTCACGAAGCCCGATATACAGTGATATTCAAGTTTTTTTTAAAGTTAGTTCAAGGAGACCAGATGAAATATCAAAAATAAAAATAAAACAAAATAAACAAACGAAACAAGGACGAAGTTTAAATAATCTCGAGTCTAATCTAGCAGTGTTCCCGGTTAACATCCACTTCATCACCACTATACACACAAATTGTGTCGTCTTAAAGGTTAAAAAAGGTCAAAAAAGAAATCTTTCAAAATGTATGTCCTCATACATCAAAAATAGTACCGTCCTTTGGTGGGAGAGGCTTTCAGCCTTCTTATCTTCCTTTTTTCTAAATTCTTTCCTTTTCTTTTCTTTTTTTATGGTTTTTTTGTTCGGTTGATTAGGTTTTTGTTGTTGTTGTTGTTGTTGTTGGTGGTGGTGGTGGTGGTGGTGGTGGGTGGGTTTTTATTTGTTTTGTTTTGTTTTGGGGGGATCTAAAGGTTCAAGGCCTAGTTTACAAATGATGTGAAATGCTTATCCTCAAGAGACAGGCGTACGTAACTCATTTCGGATAGGCTTGATTTTACTTTCCAGAATCAAACACACTACACTGCATGTCTCGGAAAGGATTTTCTTTGGGCATTGTCACATTGTTAAGTACAGTGGAATAAAAACATCAGATAAACTAGCGAAAGACGGTGCCGTGAGAAAAGCCCCAGAATGCACTTTGAAATTTGATAAGCATGGACTCATTTCATTATTGGGAGAGTGCATGCACTGCAAACCTGTTCTAAACAGATACGAAATTTTCTCCTGTCCAAGGTGTATGTCAAGTTTGATTTACAAACTTCGACTGAGTACGTGGAAAACAAAAAAAATTAATATACGTTTTGTGCCCATTAATCATCTGGTGTTTCTGGTACTCACATTTTTTTTTTCAATGCCATGTTTCAAGCATGCTATATTAGGAATGTAATATTAATATTTAGGAAGCACAATCTGTTTGAATAATTGCACACAAACCAGAAATTGAGCGTAAAACAGTTGTCTAGCTCTGAAGATAGCAGATATCTGTACTTTCGACCAGTTTCAGTATTGATGGAAGTATTTACGTCCCTTGCTCTTGTTGATGCTGTTATTTGATCGCTAACACTTGTTTGTTTTGTTTGTTTATTTTTAACCCTCAACCAACCCTAGACTCAGACCTCATCTACAAATTAATTAACATTACCCTTTCCCTTTAAAATCCTTTTTCTCTAATTCTTGAAATAAAATCTGATGCCACCAAGTGTGAATAATCAGTGACTGAAAGAAATTTAGCTCATTTTCGGTTTTGTTCACTTATTTCTTCAATTTATAAAGTATGACTCCTTCGACATCGAGGGGGGTCCACTTTTAACACTCGGATTCCCAGCTGCTCATTCTCTACAGACCTGGGCCTAGATATCCGATGCCGTTACATATTATTTGTATGTGCGCACGAATAGACATAAAATGCGTAAACTGTGCACAAGCTCTGTGTGAATGTGTGTGTGTGTGTGTGTGTGTGTGTGTGTGTGTGTGTGTGTGTGTGTGTGTGTGTGTGTGTGTGTGAATGTGTGTGTGTGTGGATGTGTGTGTGTGTTTGTGTGTGTGTGTGTGTGTGTGTGTGTGTGTGTGTTCAGGCATGTGTGTGTGAGTGTGAGTGAATGAGTGAGTGTGTGTGTGTGTGTGTGTGTGTGTGTGTGTGTGTGTGTGTGTGTGTGTGTTCAGGCATGTGTGTGTGAGAGTGGTGTGTGTGTGTGTGTGTGTGTGTGTGTGTGTGTGTGTGTGTGTGTGTGTGTGTTCAGGCATGTGTGCGGCATGTGTGCGAATGTGTGTGTGTGTGTGTGTGTGTGTGTGTGTGTGTGTGTGTGTGTGAACGTAGGAACGGGAGTAGGAGTAGGGATGGAATGTCAAGAAGGCAACAGCCCGCTCCCCCCTCCCCGTCCTTACTTTGGTGTTGTTAACCTCACCTTCATACTTACGATAAAACAGAGAGACTGGGATAGGTGGGTCTTTGCAAGAAATTTCTGCGACGTTTCCCGATGAAATACGATACAAATCAATTCAAGAACAAGGGAACAAGAAAACCGGTGGCTGCAACAGTTCACGTCACGCGAGATCAACAACCGTGACCCGGAAGCAAAGTAAAGCCAAATTCTATTGCACTGAGCATGCTCGGTGAAGATAAGATCCCCGATGGTTCTCTCCCCTTCTGCTCCACCCAATATTGTGAAGGACAAGGGTCGTAAATATTTGATCTTCTTTCCTTCCGCCCTTCTCATCGGCTCCAGCACCTGATGTGGTATTGACTGATGCATACATTGGCTTGCAGACCTCTGTCATTCTGCATGGCTGTGTTTTGGTTGTTGTGTAGATCTAGCCATGTGATTCTTCATGTCCCCAACTCGTCTTTCTTTGGACGTTGTTCATGATAGAATGTTGTTTTTATTTCCTCCCTTGTCTAAGATAGATTAGGGAGAATAGGGGTTACGACCCCCTTCC
The DNA here is from genome assembly GCA_016801955.1 of Conus betulinus. Taxonomy (NCBI): domain Eukaryota; kingdom Metazoa; phylum Mollusca; class Gastropoda; order Neogastropoda; family Conidae; genus Conus; species Conus betulinus. Next base: position 143,199 of record JADBJO010005875.1, read on the forward strand.
CCCCTCCTCCCTCACCTCCCTCCCCGTTCTTTTTTCTCCCCTCCTCCTCCTGCTCATCAGTTTTTGTTAGCCTGTTTTGTTTTATTTCGTTTTCGAGAGATAAGCTCTTCTCTCTGCTCTCTCTCTCTCTCTCTCTCTCTCTCTCTCTCTCTCTCTCTCTCTCTCTCTCTCTCTCTCTCTCTCTCTCTCTTCTCTCCTTTACCCTCCTTACACATCTGAAACAAAATGCCCCTCTCTAATTCCCGGACAGATTATCCCATTCCTGCTCATCTCCTCCCCACCACCATCACCGCCACCACTCCACTACCACCTCTTCCCCTCCCTTTTTTTTTTTTTTTTTTTACTATATACTTGGCGCAGTGGGTATCATATTTGGGGCAGTAGGTGTCATATTTGGAGCAGTAAGTATCAGAGTACAACATGAAAATATCTGCACCTCCGACAGCGAGCTCTGCCTTGGGACACAAGCGTGTGAGCAACCCGGCCCATGCAGCACGACCAGCTATGGGCATACGAGCAACTTGGTGTACGAGCATGAGCAGCTATAAACATGTGCTCGAGTCATTTGGCCTCTTAGCACGGGAAACGTGGCCGATTAAGCATAGATCTTTTAAACACAAGTAACCATAGGTCTTTGAGCAATAGCTATGAAAAACCTTTGAGCACGAACAGCCAAAGGCCTTCATGCACATGCGACCATGGGACTTTAAGCGATAACAACAGACCATTGAGCAATAGCAACTGTAGGCCTTTTTGCAACACCTATGAGCAACAGATATTAAAGGCCCTCAAACTCGAATAACCATAGGCCTTTGAGTAATACCTGTTGAAAAAAGCCTTCAAACAAGAACAACATCAGGCCTCCATACACAAGCAACCGTAGGCTTTTGAATAGCAAGAACTGCAGACCTTCTATGAAGACCAATTGGCCTACGACCACTGCAGTTATAGATTGAACACAAGCAATTATAGGCCTTCAAGCACGAGCACTTATAGGCCTTCGAGCACGATCAGATAAAGACTTCGAGTATGAGCAACTTGGCTCTGCAGGTACAGGCCTCCACACACTGACAACTACAAGGCTACAAGGACGATCAACTGTAGGACTACGAGCGCGGTTAATAAAGGAAATCCTCAACAAGCACAAGTAGCAAAAGACTTACAAGCACGAGCAACAATAGGCTTCAAGCACGAGCAACAATAGCACGAGCATCGATAGAGTTTACAACCACGGGCAACAGTAGGCTTCAAGCACGAGCAACAATAGGCTTACAAGCACTAACAACGATGGGCTTACAAGGACAAACAACAGAAGATTACAAGCATGAGCAAGAATACACTTCAAGCACGAGCAACAACAGGCTTCAAGCACAACCAACAATAAGCTCCGGAACTCGAGCAGGAACAGGCTTCAAGCACGAGAAACAATAGGCTTAGGAACTCGAGCAGCAATAGGCTTCAAGCACAAAAAAAAACTTGTAGGCTTAGGAATTCGAGTAACAATAGGCTTCAAGCACGAAAGAAAACTTGTAGACTTAGGAACTCGAGCAGCAATAGGCTTCAAGCACAAGAAAAGTAGGCTTAGGAACTTGAGCAGCAGTAGGCTTCAAGAAACAATAGGCTTACAGTTCGGACGACAATAGGCTTCAAGCACGAGCAAGCATAAGGCTTTGACCACAAGTAACTACAGCTCTAAGAGTACACACAAAAGGTGGTCTGCGAGCATGAGCAATATAGGCCTTCAAACACAAGCAGCTATAGGCCCACCAGCTCAAACAACTCCAGGCCTTCAAATATGAGCAGTTACAGGCCACAACAACAAACTAGTTTGGGTCAACGAGCACAAGCATCTAAAGGCCTAGAAGCAAAAGCAGCTACAGGCCTACTATAAGCTTCAATCATGAGCAGCTTTAAGCCTACGACCACGAACAGCAACAGGCATTCGAGCACGAGCAGGTGCAGGCCTTCAAGCAACACTAAACTGCCCAAGAGCAGGAGCAGCAGCTGTAGGCCGATAAGAACGAACAACTACAGGTTTTCGAGAACGAGCAACTGTCTCCAAACACGAGTAGTTTGGCCAAGTAACTTCAAAGCCTACCACCAAGAACCACTAATCATTGGCCTACGACCAGGGGCAGCTTGACCCACGACACACACACAGCCCGAGGAGCAAAGCGATAGTCTGCAAGCCAGACTTTTTTTTGTCTAGAACAAAGCACAGTGGTTACCGTCCTTTAGAGACGACTGGGAGAGTGTGTGTTCGACTCTGATGCGGAGCTAAAACATTATAGGGTTTCTTCGTTGTTGTTTGTTGTTGTTGTTGTTTCTTCTTCTTCTTTCTTCTTCTTCTTTCTTCTTCTTCTTCTTCTCGTTCTTGTTCTTGATCTTGTTGTTCAGATCAACGACCGCTATGCCAACCCAGAACAGGGGAAAGTATAACACATAGCAAAGACAGGGGTGGCACAAATGACTGCTGTCCAATCCATGGATTCACTTTGTGGTAAAGTCCTGAACAGTGCAGTTCGTGTTTTATTTCTCGAGGCTGGCTCATTCTAGATTTGATAACGAAAGGAAATGTGCAGTGCACCCCCTTTTACACAGCAATCAAAATAGTTGTAGTTGTTATCCCTATCCTCACCACTCTTAAAACGAAAAAAAAAAAAAAAAAGAGAAAAATCCCCGAAAAAAGGAAATGGATTTTCTAACGGAAGCGGTGGCTATTCGTATAACATTTTCTAACGATACCATCTGACTAATCACGAAACAGGAAAATGTTGTGCAATCGCTAACCAACTACTGATAAGACATTGTGATGAAAACACTAGGTACTCACTAAAATCAACATTTAATTGCGGTACTAACGATTTAAGTCGTTGGAAAAAAAACATTCTATTGAACTACTTACTAATCAAAGAAAAGAAAATCATATTGGACTAACTAGTCACAGAAATTAACATTTTATTGAACTATCCAGTCCCAGTAAAGAACGAACCAAAAGAAAACTGAAATGAAGAACTACAACCATTTATAGAAGAAAAATCATTTTGAACAACTAATTAATCACAAAGAGAACAATAATAATTGAAGTAATGAATGGCAGTACAAAGGAAAATCTATTTCAGCATAATCTTGCTGAGCAGAGGCATGACTAACCAAAGCCATTAGGCACAGCGGAAACAGATAATGGTTGTTCCAGTCTGGAACGTTTCGAAATAAGAAAGAACAGTTCATTATCTCCGAACAAAGGGGAGCTCAAAGAGTAACTTACCGTGTGGAAGATAGTGCATCGAGAAAGATGTACGACTACAGTCTGTCATGCAGTAACTCGTTCATAACCGAACTGTACATATACATATATAACGGTAAGCAAACAGGTCCAACATCAAAGTTATAATGTTTTAAATAGGCCTACAACTGATTAACAATGTGTGTTGATTAACAAATTCGTGTTTGTACGTAATGAAAGCATTCTTCAGCTCTTCCTAACAAGCAAGCAAGCAAACAAGCAAGCGTGCACACATGTACAGAGAGAGAGAGAGAGAGAGAGAGAGAGAGAGAGAGAGAGAGAGAGAGAGAGACCCCAGACAAGGCCGACTGACAGTGTATGCGTGACTCGATCTCTTCCATCTCGGGCCAGGCGCAGGGTCTGTGTCATGCAGCCAGTCATTGATTGCTGCCAAGCATACATTGACCAGACCACCTGATCATAAGCACACCACTCTAAGGGAGCACATTTGCTTCAAAAGTCATGATGACTATCAAGTGCAAACCTGTAATTTTCTTCACAGTAATGATTATTGATTTCACTCAAAAACAACTACAGTTTTTTCTCGTGCAAGCAGATAGTTATCGCCTGAAAACAGCTAATTATCGCCTAAAAAACAGTTTTCATACGAAGACAGTTATGTTTCCGTGAAAAATAGCTGTTTTCACCTGATATTAAGTATAGAAAACAACCGTTTTTCTTTGCACGTGAAAATTTTCATTATTGGATGGCTGTTTCCACATGAGAATGTCCGTTTCCACAGGAATAATTTGCCGTTTTCATATGAAATAGCAGTTATTTTTTTCACATAATATATTAACTCCATGTAAAAGGTGTGAAAGTACACTAACTTCAAAAGGCAAGGATCCCTGTTTTCACACGATTTTCACGTTAAGACTGTAAAAATCACAAAATAAAAAAAGTATGTTCATTTAGTTAATCGAAAACTCTGGCTATTTTACGTGAAAGCCTCCATTTTACCCGAAAAAAGAACTTAATTATCACGTGAAAATAGTCATTTTTACTTTATATCCTCATTTGATGATTACCTGTTTTCAGATTATAATGATCAACCAAAACAGTTTTCGGCATATCGAAATAGATATTGTATTATAATTTGTGTTTTCGCCGGATAATCATCTCTGTTCAACCATAAATAGCTAGTATCACTCATGTTTGTGAAACATTTCCTTTGAATGAAAAAAGGGGAGGGGTTTCCCATAATGTACGTTTCCAGCTAAAACACAACAGTAATTTTGGCCCTTTCATACTAGTACGCTCTCATTCCCTTCCTATCACACACACACACACACACACACACACACACACACACACACCACACACACACACACACACACACACACACACCACACACACACACACACACACACACACACACACGCACGCACGCACGCACGCACGCACGCACGCACGCACGCACGCACACACACACACACACACACACACACACACACACACAACAGAAATAAATCATGTTATACATCTCTTACCCGATAAAGGCACATCAGTTAGTTTTTTTGCTGGGTCCCCTCTCATTGTGGCATTTCAGCAAATGAGAGTCGATCAGGCTGCAAGAAAGGCAGCTCGAAATGTTGAGGGTTCAATTCCCCTTGATATTCCTTTGGATTTAACAGAGTGCAACATTCTTCTAAACAAAACATCGGATGAAAGCTTCAGAGACTTGATAATGAGCTCAGATACTCAGTATTATCAGAGGTGTGTTAGATTTGGTGGCAAAATCAACTCGAAAGCCTCGTCAAACAATCACTTTGCTTCTCTGTCTAGGGAGATTAGAAGTTTACTGCACAGAATGCGGCTCAATTCCCTTTCGTTCAAATTTCTGTAAGAACATTAGATGTATGTGTTGAGAAACACTCGAGCAGGACATCTATTAATCAATTGTCCAAGAGCAAGGGAATTATATCGTACTCGGGCGTTTGTAGTTTATCTGACGGATCCAATCCGTCATCTGTGTCCAAGATTTTGAATGACTACTCTTTTCTTTCCTCAATTTGTAAATGTTTGTTACACAGCCCAGTGGGCATTTACCTTTGATGTGTCCATCCTTTATTATTAGATTGTTAATAACTTAGCATTACTAAGATTGTTAATTAAACAGCATTACTTACAGTACTCTTGCTCCTATGCTACACTCAGTTTGAAGCGTACTTGCCTAATTCCGGATAAATTGACACATTTACATACAAGCGCGCACGCATGCACACACACACGCGCGCGCGCGCGCGCACACACACACATACACACACACACACACACACACACACACTCGCGCGCGCGCGCGCACGCACGTAAAACACACCACACACACACACACACACACACACACACAAAACACACACACACACACACACACACACACACACACACACACACACACACACACATACACACACACACACACACACACACACACACACACATCCACACTTAGTCCCTGTATCTGACCACCTCCAATACCAACTCATATCATAAGAAATGTTTATTCATACAACACATTTTCAAGAAACAACCACATAGTTAATACGCACATTTCATATACTTCAACACATCGTCTGATATCACTTTTAGCACACACACCACACACTCACACAACACACACACACTCTCTCTCTCTCTCTCATCAAACCTCTCGCTCTCTCCACACACACGACACACACACACACACCCACACACGACAAACACACACACACACACACGCAAGACATGGTCACACGTCACACACGCTCTCTCTCCC
>JADBJO010005876.1:0-17500 GCA_016801955.1 Conus betulinus
TTATTTGGTGGTGGTGTTTTCTTTTTTTTTTCTTTTGTGTTTTGATTTGGTGTGTGTGTGGTGTATGAGATGGTTGTGTGTGGAATGTAATAGTATATTTGTATTATTAGTTGTGTCTTTTCTTTTTTCTTTTTTTTCTGCTTCTTTTTTTTACTGCTTCTCTTTATCGCTTCTCGTTCTCTCTTCTCTCGTCGTTCTGTCTGCTCTCTCTCGCGTATTTTAGTTTTTTTTTTTTTCTTTTTTTTGTTTGTTTGTTTTTTTTTTTTTTAGTTTTTCTTTTTTGTGGTATGGTGTTAGATTAGAAAAGACAGAGCAGGACAGGACATATGAACTTTAAGGTCAAGATGCTTGGATTGTTCATAGACCTCATTTTTTGAAGTTAGTTCGGATTCCTTTAAAACAAAAAGGTGTTAGTTGTGAGTTCTGAGGTCTCTGTCAATTTGTGTGTGGACAGTTGTGTTTTGGGTGTAAAATGGTGCATGACAAGCCTTAGTAGTATGTGGGTCTGAGAAACAGGGCTGCGGTAGACAGTGAGGCTACTTATTGTGTGGTCTTTCGACCCAGAACAAAACAAAGTCCAGTGAGAGGACGCTTGATTGCAAGCCACAACCACATATGCCACATGGGGGGGGATGACTGCTGGGACGTTGTTGTGTGGTGTGAGATGATGATGATGGTTGATGTGATGATGATGATGAGATGATGATTTGATGTGGAAATGCAGTGTATGTGCGTGTGTGGTGTGTGGGGCAGTACAGAGCGGTGGTGTTGGGGTGGGGGGGGGTCGTTAAGTTGTGGGGTGGTGTGGGTCGTGTTTGTGGGTTGTGTTGGGTGGTGCGCATGTGTGTGTGTGCGCTTGGCTGGTGGTCGTGTGTGTGGTTGCTGGCTTGGGTGCGGTGCTGTGGGGTGTGTTGGTGTGTGTGTGTGAGTTAAGAGAGGATGGAGTATCACTCGCGCGCGTATGCGTGTGTGTGTGTGTATTATATTATATATATATATATTATATATATAATATATATATAATATAATGTGTGTGTGTTTTGTGGGTGTGGGTGTGCTGTTGGAGTTTGTGTGTGTTGTGTGATGAGAGAGGAGAGACTGAGAGAGATTGGAGGAGAGGGAGAAAGAGGAATGAGAGATGGGAGAGAGAGAGGGGAGTGAGAGCGGCATTGTAGGAATAGGGTAGGAGAGAGTTTGCATACTCTTTGTGTTTGTTGTTGCTCTGTATATTTTTAGCTTCATCCTGCTGTTTGTGATAAATGCGATGTTGTGTGTGTTTTGGGGGGTACGTCAAATCGGACATGTTTCATTTCACGTCGTTCACACCGTTTCTTCAATCACAGGTAGTTTCTCAGCTTCACCGCTTCAGTCGCCTTTCTGCTGTCTCTATTACAGAAATCAACGGCACATAAGGACGTGGACGTTGAGCGCGAACACATCAGGACTACGATGGTGCCGAGTTTGCGGGGTCGAGGGAGTGGGGTGGGTAGGTAGAGGGGCTCTTTTTAGTGACGCATCGGTCTGCCTGTCTAGATGTAGACATGTTAGAAAATGGACCGTTAACAGGGCTGTCGGTTCAGATACTTCTTTTAGTGGAATTGTGGTGGCTAGGTGGCTGGTATGGTGCAGAGAGCGAGGAGAGGCACCAGAGGGCGCGGAAAAAGAATAACGAACAGAAAAAAGATGGTTTGGCATTGGGCAGAAGGTTGGGTTGGGGGGGGGGGGCGGGGGGGGCGGGGGGGGGAGGGTGGGAGGGGGGGGGGGGGGGGAGGGGGGGGAGGGGTGAGTGTCGGGTGGGGGGTTGTGGGTGGGTCTGGGGGGAGGGGGGGGGGTCGGGGGGGGTGGAGTGTGTAGGTGGGGTGGGTGGGGGGTGGTGTGGGGTGTGGGGAAGAGGAGATGGAGCGCGCGCAGGCGCAGTGAGCCGGCGGGAGTAGTAGCATAAAAGGGCATGTGGAAGACGTTAGAAGCGTTTGCAATAGGTGTAAGAAGGACAGGAGGGGAAGAATACCGGCTACGTGCTGTGTTCCTGAATTCGGAGAGAGGGAGGAGAGATGTGGAGCTGAGCGAGGTGTGGTGTGAGAGGGATGAGCGTGAGAGGAGAGAGGAGTGAGGAGTAGAGAGATCTAGAGAGAGATGGGGGAGAGAGGAGTGAGGGAGTGGGTGATTTTTTTTTTGTCGGCGGATGGGTGGATGAGGAGTATTGTTGTGTGAGAGGACTGGAGATGGTCGAGAGTGGAGGAGAGGAGAGTAGTTTGTGCAGGAAAGACCAGAGCGCTGACCGAAGGGAAACAGGCATGGTAATACACAAGGTAATGGGAAACGTATACACGAAATGATTAGTCGACTAAAGTGAGCTGCTTTGATACCATCTAGTTAGTGAAGCATGGTCTTTCAGTTTGTGGCTCACGATTTCGCACACTTTTTGTTCTCTTTTTTTTTTTTCATATCCTTTGGATAAGATATATTACAGCGAAGCACTATCATTGTAACTTCCTGGGTACATTCTTTTAATTATTAAAATCGAATTAAAAAATATGCTTATCTACAACTGACGGTCGGTGTGGGATTGGTTATTCGATGGAATTCGTATCTGATTATAAAAAGAAATACAAACTTTTTTTAACTTGATAATTCTGATGGATTCAGTATTCTGTGAAATCAATAAATAAAACACAATATACAAGCAATAAAAAAAAAGTCAGGCTCAAGTAGCGTAGGGTCTTGTCCAAGGGGTTTAGGTAGTTTCCCTTTCAGCAAAAATAAGTAATATTTCATACGTTTTTATAGAAAAGCTATGCTTATCCACTCTAGTAAAGTTTTTAATCAGTATTTCAGAATAATGCAGGAGATGGAGAAAATCACAGTAAGTTGGGAAGCGATAAATTCCACTGTAATTACAAAATTAATTTGTATCGCAAAGCTTCAATGACCCAGAGACCCTTTTGGAAAAACAAAGTATATACGAACAACCTGTAACTATTTGAAGCTGTCTTTTAATATATCCCCACATCTTCGTGCCGAAACATTGACAAATAGGTTGAATCTGGCCATCATAAATATCTTCTGCAACTATTTGGCTATGTATATATGTAGACGTACTGTTTGGTGGATTCACGTAAACATTCTAAGGTAGGCATCTTCCCTTTAGGTGTTTTAGTCATGACACCTGATAACTTTAAATTCAGTTTTTGTAGAAAAAATTATGCCAAAATAGTAAAATGATTAACAAGGCATTTAGAATTTGTTCATAAAGTCAGCTTTCAGGAGGTGTGAGAAAGATTCAACTTTTCTTAATATTTATGAACCCACCTATCCATTGGAAATCTAAATGCGAGCAGAGGGATGCTGATACAAGTTTTTCAACCTGCATCATGGAGCCGTTTCAGTCTCTTGCAAAAAATAGCCTATATCGGTAGAAAAAAAAAACGAAGAAGTAATTCAGAGACAGACGGGACAGACAAACAGAAAGACAGACAGACTGATGGCTTGGCTGGCTGACAGAGGAGAGAGGGAGGAGAGACGGAGGAATGGAAGGAGTGAAGTGAGGCGAGACTGATGGAGACGAATTGTTGCGCAGGGTGGAGGATTCGTGGAGAGAGATGTGGAGAGGCGGTGGGGGGTTGGGTGTTAGGCTTATTACATCAGAGGGAAAACCACACAGCACCACACACATCACATAACATGCGCGCGCAACGCACCACACACACCCACAACCCACACTACCGAAAACAACCAGACGTCAACTAAACAAACACAATAATTAGGCGCATTTCGGGGGGGCGTGTTGCGGACATTTCCGGATCAGCGTCACGTGTATCTACCTGTCGGTGCGCCCGGTCGGCGCTGCGCCGCTGCTGGTACTATACGGGAAGTGCGTAAACTACGGCCTGTCATTAACTCTCGGGCAGATGATAAACTATAGTGACCCATTTGTAGATTATCTCTCCTCATGATCTGCATTTAAAACAGTTATTAATGCTGTCGGCCCTTTAGGTCCATGGTCTGTCACGCGTGACCTCAGGTTCCGTTGAACTTGGATTTGAAAGAAATGACGTTTTCTGAGCCTTGGGTGGGGGGAGCCTTAGGCATTGTTATAACAAGACGCGCGCAGCCAGGCTCTCTATCTTCTCTCTCTCTATCAGTACCCACCACACACCATGGACAACACAAACAAACAAACACACACACACACACGACAGCATGCGCGCGCGCGCTGGTGTTGCACAACAAACACACACAAATGTCTATATATGTGTTGTGTGTGGTGTTTGTGGGTTGTGTGTTGTGGTGTGGTGTGTGTGTGTTGTACATAGAAGCAGAGCTGCCCACTCGGGACGTACGTATTCTTGGTTGATCTGTCCCTTGCAAGTCCTTTAAATGGATCCCAAGGCATAGGCTCCAACGATTGTCCCTTACATTTTATACTGTTTTGCCTATGGTTTTTAGGTTTCAAGCAACTTTTTTCCTCTCCAAACTTTCGTTTTTGTTAATGATACTACCTTTCGATGCTGCTTTGGGTGCTGCGATAGTTTCCTCATGCAGCTAGTGAAGGGTTTTCATATTTATGATATACATTTTTCCCATTTACTTCATCTTCAGCCTTTTTTTTTTTTTCTCAATTTCAAAATTTGCCAAGTCATTACTATAATGATGGAAGAATTGTTAACCTGCACTTGTTTCCCCCACTACTTAATTGTTCAGCATATATATTGTTTGGTCAATCAGTGGGTGATTGCATCTCTTACGAGATCCAAGGAAAGGTTGTTCTGCACAATTCTTAGCCGCTGACAATGCTGGGTTATGAACAGCATATCTTTTGATCTCCCTTGCATCCTTAAATGGATTCCTCAAGCATAGACCACAGTCCTAATTCTGTGGTGTTCCGTGACCGCCAAGGGTTCAAAAAAGAAATGCATGATCAGCACCCCCAGACAGCCAGCGAAAGGTAGTAGAATTATTATTAAGACCAAAACGAAAGTTTGGAGAGGGAAAAAAAAGTTTGTTGAAAAGCTTAAAAAACTATTAGGGCAAACAGTATAAAAGTAATGGGGACCAATCTTTCTAATATATATAGTATGTATATAAATACAGATATGAAATGTATGGTGTGGTAGGTGTATCTATATCTATATTATAGCTATATTGAAGGTTTGTCGATTTTTCAGTAGTACTTAAATAAAGAAGCCCTGAGGAAGGCCCACCCAGAGCGAAACGTTTAGAGAAACAAGGAGACTTGCTTGTTTGCTTTGAGAGAGCGAGAGATTGGTTGTGGAGCGAGAGGAGTTGGTTCTTTTGGGGAGGGGGTGGAGTGGGAGAGAGAGTGGAGAGTAGAGAAGATGAGGGAGAGAGAGTGAGAGAGAAATTTAAATAATTGCAGAAAGTTGGCATCTTGATGTTGAGCCGTCCGGTACGTACAGCATTTTGTCTACACATTATTCCAAGACATCCATTTACTATTCTTAATTCAAACATTCTAGTTTACATCGAGGAATTGTCATGGTACGATGTGGAAAACAGGCTTTCACAGTCATTCTCAAACGATGTCGTTTTGCATTCAACTTTCACATGTCGGAGTAAAAGATCGTGAGTTTTTCTACGAGTATGTCGTAGTATAGGCTTTAAAAGAATGGGACGTGAAGCTCTTTGAAAACCGTGGACGATATTGACAGCAAAGCATGGGGTGCTTTGGTTATTCTCACTGCCACCAACCCGCGAAACTAACGTTCGTGTGATGTGATTTAAAATTTAATATTCTACTATATTCTGTATTAGATTTAATTATTGGTGAGGTGGAGTGGTGTGTGATTCTCAAACTATCCCTTATCACGCACAGGACTATGTCGATCACACACTTATTGCACGAAAGAGACATGGGGAGGCGGAGGGTGGATTGTGGGGGTGGTGGGGCAGGAAAGGCGAGGAAAGAGGTGGGCGGTGAGAAAGGGGATGGAAGGCAGATATCTGCAACCCGCTAGTTATTGCACTAAGTTTCCGGGTATGACAGGGAAAAAACAGCAAATAGAACGGAGTTAACCGGAGGTATGGGGGGAGGGTGGGGGGGTGATGGCCTTGATTCGCTCCCAGACAGAGCAACAGAAAGTTCGCAGTCTGGTCATAAAAACAGTTCAGAGTCTCAAAACCCCGCCGGTTTTAGCCTACCCCAATCTTAAAACTCTGTCAATTGATGCTCGTCCATGTCTTACATGTTCTGTATTCGGTGGGGGATCCAGTGTTAGTATAGTATTCAGAGCACGAATTAGCGGAACCATCTCGCTAAGCTGGGGAACAGCGGATGTCATCAGCTAGAAAGGCCAGTCGGCCTTGGTGTCAGGACCACACGATACGGTCATCAAAGACATCCGCGACTCGAAAGCACAGGTGTCGAATGTTACTCGTAACATTTCTCGGCTGAGGTCATGCCGGATCATTGTCGTTAGCCTTTGCTCTAAAGCATGCAACGACCTAACAGCCATGATATGTATTGAGGAGCTGAAAATTGCCCCTAACCTGCTTTACTGCCGTAGTGCGGGCCTGTGGAGGTCCGCTAGCATGCACAGAACATCACTGTAGGTCTACCCACGCTATGCTTACCCTCAGAGGGACAAAACCTGGTCAGATGGGGCGACGAGGCGCCGTGAAGCTTGGAAGCGCTCGGGAGTGACCCCAAACGACAAGCCAAATTCACCTCACTGAACCGGGCGAACTACCTAGTGTGACGGGCGACGAAAAAAAAACTGAAAGAAAATGTTAATATTCCTCACCAGTGGTTTTCTGTTTTGCTTTCTTGAGCTTGTTTGCCCGATGTTAACTGTTGCAAACATAAGGGGGTGTAAAGGTGGGGGGGGTGGGTGGGGGGGGGACGGAAATGACAGTCGACACAAAGGTCGTAAGAATTTGAGTGCTGCTAACTCGAAGGTATTTTCGGAAGAAACAAAGAAAACAAGTTAGGTTGTCACCGAGATTTGAACTCGGATCGCTGTATTCAGAGTCCAGAGTTGCTAAACCATCTACACCATGGTACACACTGGCTCGTAGAAAGGCTGATTACACCTTAATCAGACGACGCGTTGGGTTTACCTGTCTGAATACGGCGCCGTTAACCGTTTCCCGGACAGGGACCTGTATGACATAACTTTGGTGACCTTTGCATAAGGGATCATTCGTGAACTCATGCAGTTATTCATTATTCTCCTCGGACTGTCATATATTATATATATATCTATATATAAGATATATATATATACACGCGCGCGCGCGCGGCGCGCGCGCACGACAACCCCACACGACGCACACACGCACACACACACAGCACACACACACACTTGTTATGGAGCTGGTAATGAGGCATATGTCGCTGTTTCAGAGTGTTCATGCTTTGGCATCAGATCGTGTTTATTTTGAGGTTTCGCTTTGGCTTTTTAATTTTTTGGGCGGGGGAATTAAAACGCGAGGGAGTCATGTTAAGATAATAGACGCATGCAACAGCAAACCTAAAGGACAGAGAAACATAAAAAGACGACAAACATTTTTTTTTGTTTTTTTTTGGGTGTGGGGGGGCGGGGATTTGGTGGGTAGTGGGATCACAACTCCAAATCAGGCCCACCTCTGTATTTTTCGTACGGACTCCGTCCCTGTCACATCATGTGACAAGAACGGGACTTGATAACACTCGATGGGAAAAAAATCAAAAAAGGTCGATGATGGATTATTCCCCTGTGTGCCTGTGTGTGTTGTGTGTGTGTGTGTGTGTGTGTAGTTGTGTGTGTGTGTGTGTGTGTGTGGTGAGATAGAGAGAGAGAGGAAAGAGAAGAGAGCGAGGAAATCTTTGATATCCCCATTTATTTCCTTATGGTTACACAACCGATGAGCAATTGGCATGTTCTGTTTGGATCCGGACGCTGTGCCCCCTCGAACAATGGACTAAGTGTGGTAGCAACAGAGAGAGAGACGAGAGAGAGAGGAGATGGGCGCAAAGAGAAAGGCGGGATGTTTGCGACATCTGTGCAATAATATAGGCTATACAGCTTCAGTATTTCACAGTATGAATCAACCTTTTGCTTTGTTTTATATCGGAAATACGACATGCTGCGGTCAAATATATCATTGGAATATGTCTTTGTTCTTGTTGTTTCCTTCTTGTGTTTTGTTTTGTGCTTGTTTTCTGTAGTTTTAACATGGTCTTATTTCTATGAACCGCTCTGAAAACTAAAGTATCATCTAAGCACACGTGTACTTATGGAAATAAGTCAAATAGTCACCAGCTGATGTACAAGGCCTGTTCATGGTGTGCATACACTTTCTTCCCCCCGGCCCCCACCCCCAACCTATTTACCATCGCCGCCATACAAACAAAAGTGCCTTGCATCCCAACACCCCCTACCCCCCACCCCCTTCCATTGGGAAGGAAGTTAACAATTGCACGAATTCACAAAGACCGACATATACGTTGATTTTGATAAATTAATTAAAAGAAGAAAAGACAGCGGGAAAAAAAATAAAAAAAAAAAAAAAAAAAAAAAAAGACGAAGGTTGAACAATTTAGTGTCTTATTCAGTTTCTTCCCGTTGAAGATCCACTTTATCCTCGGAACAAACAAGACAATTGGTTGTATTAAAAGGACAGAGGTCAAACAGGGACTCTTTCCTAGTTATGGTTCAACCACTACTTCTTGTCCCAGTGTGCCACAAAAAAGTAACGTACTCCCTTGGACAACTCCCACCTCCCTCTCTCCCCCACTCTCCCCTCCCTACCCCCCCTCCCCCCCCCCCCCCCCCCCCCCCCTTCCCTCCCTCGCTCTCAACCATAATAAAGTTTTCCGTAAATGTTTCCGTAAAGGGCCACCTTCCAGCAAACGAAATCTGGTGGTGTGAGAATGAAAAGGTGAAGATGACAAACACCTAGAAATATCTAGGCATGCTTTTACCCCAGCACTAAGCTGAACGGCAGGCTGGTCCGAAGGTTGCTGGACAGGCAGAAAGGGAGTGTCATAAATTCTTCGCACAGTGAGAAGATAAAACTCTATGGATCCTTCTTTCCAGTGAGAAGATTAAACTCTATTGATCCTTCTTTATTTGGAAAACTGTTCGATAGTCAGATGGCGCCTATTGTGACAAAAGGCTGCCGAAGTCTGGGGACTATGTAAAGAATAACAATGGAAAATGTACACACTTTTACAATCGAGAGATTTCTTAATGTGCCCCTTCACTCTTCGAATACAAATTCTGTTGTATTAGGCAGGTTACCTTTGCTTATAATAAGCTACGTTAAATGTATTAGGTATTGGTTAAAACTAATTTGATCACCTGAAAAAACGCTTATGTAGACAGGCATAAGAAATGCTCTTCAGACAAGAAGAAATAGGATATTGCAACTGTGCGTCTGACATGAAGAATATTCTGATAAAATTGGATTTGGAATAGTTTTGTTTACCCAGGTGGTAAGTAAAGAAAAAGTCTTTTTGTCGGAATTCCGACAGAGACTTGCTGACCGTTTTCAACAAAAACTGGCATGCTCATATAACAGAGACAAGGAAATATGCGTGGTACAACTCCTTTAAAGACACATTCCAACCGGAGAAATACCTTAACAAGGTAACAAATAAATGGCGACAGGATAATCTGGCAAGGTTTAGAACTTGAACCCTAGGATTTTATGCGAACAGAAGATGGTTTGATACACATTTTTTTAATAACATGTGTCCTTTATGTTCAAACGGTGTAGAAGACGAAGGCCGCCTCTTGTTCGACTGTAGGGAATATGTAGCTTTACGTTTGACATCAATCGTTTTTTCAGCAATCTGATATGAAAAGACATACGTTTGCTCGAATAATTTCATCAGCAGATGGCGATACTATCAGATCGCTTGCAAAGTTTATCGTCGAAGCATATAATCGAAGGAACAAAATTATTTTCTCGTGTAGTAGACAATTCTAAGTTTATAACATGAAATGTTACAAAATTGTTATCAATGAATCAGACGACCTTGTGATTACCGTCGGATGGTCCTTAATGATCTTTTACTTTTAGTACTGACCTATGTTTCGTCTGTAACGCATTAAGGTAGATCATTTCGACTGCTGAAAGAATTCTGCAGAGCAGTTTCCTTTTCGATACGTTTTCTCTTTTGTATACGTGTATGTATGTGTTGCTTTTGTGTGCTATTTGAAAGAATACTGGTGACTCCCCCCCCTCCCCCCCCCCCCCCCCCCCCCGGGCATGAAGGCCAATTAGGCTATTGTCAATAAAACTGTCAAATTGTCAATCTCTCTCTCTCTCTCTCTCTCTCTCTCTCTCTCTCTCTCTCTCTCTCTCTGTTTAGTTTTCCTGCTGTCGGATCCTCCGTGTCCTGCTCAACGGTATCATTCCTTCGCCGCTCATCCTGGCTCCCCCATGCACATACAGCCAACTGTTTGTCCCAGGTCATCTCAGCCAACTGTTTGTCCTAGGTCATCTCAGCCAACTGTTTGTCCTAGGTCATCTCAGCCAACTGTTTGTCCCAGGTCATCTCAGCCAACTGTTTGTCCCAGGTCATCTCAGCCAACTGTTTGTCCCAGGTCATCTCAGCCAACTGTTTGTCCTAGGTCATCTCAGCCAACTGTTTGTCCCAGGTCATCTCAGCCAACTGTTTTGTCCCAGGTCATCTCAGCCAACTGTTTGTCCCAGGTCATCTCAGCCAACTGTTTGTCCCAGGTCATCTCAGCCAACTGTTTGTCCCAGGTCATCTCAGCCAACTGTTTGTCCTAGGTCATCTCAGCCAACTGTTTGTCCCAGGTCATCTCAGCCAACTGTTTGTCCTAGGTCATCTCAGCCAACTGTTTGTCCCAGGTCATCTCAGCCAACTGTTTGTCCCAGGTCATCTCAGCCAACTGTTTGTCCCAGGTCATCTCAGCCAACTGTTTGTCCTAGGTCATCTCAGCCAACTGTTTGTCCTAGGTCATCTCAGCCAACTGTTTGTCCTAGGTCATCTCAGCCAACTGTTTGTCCTATGTCATCTCAGCCAACTGTTTCAAGTGTTTGTCCTATGTCAGTTCAAGCACTGCAGTCCGCAGCAGCCAACTGTTTGTCCTATGTCAGTTCAGCCAACTGTTTGTCCTAGGTCATCTCAGCCAACTGTTTGTCCTAGGTCATCTCAGCCAACTGTTTGTCCTATGTCATCTCAGCCAACTGTTTCAAGTGTTTGTCCTATGTCAGTTCAAGCACTGCAGTCCGCAGCAGCCAACTGTTTGTCCTATGTCAGTTCAGCCAACTGTTTGTCCTAGGTCATCTCAGCCAACTGTTTGTCCTAGGTCATCTCAGCCAACTGTTTGTCCTAGGTCATCTCAGCCAACTGTTTGTCCCAGGTCATCTCAGCCAACTGTTTGTCCTAGGTCATCTCAGCCAACTGTTTGTCCCAGGTCATCTCAGCCAACTGTTTGTCCTAGGTCATCTCAGCCAACTGTTTCAAGTGTTTGTCCTATGTCAGTTCAAGCACTGCAGTCCGCAGCAGCCAACTGTTTGTCCTATGTCAGTTCAGCCAACTGTTTGTCCTAGGTCAGTTCAGCCAACTGTTTGTCCTAGGTCAGTTCAGTCCTAGGTCTGTTCTGTCTGTCCTAGGTCAGTACAGCCACTGTCTGCTGCCCTGTGTCAGTTCAGCCAACTGTTGTGTCAGTTCAGCCAACTGTCTGTCCTATGTCAGTTCAGCCAACTGTTGTCAGTTCAGCCAACTGTCTGTCCTATGTCGGTTCAGCCAACTGTTTGTCCTATGTCGGCTCAGCCATCTGTTTGTCCTATGTCAGTTCAGCCAACTGTTTGTCCTATGTCAGCTCAGACAACTGTCTGTCCTATGTCAGTTCAGCCAACTGTTTGTCCTATGTCAGTTCAGCCAACTGTTTGTCCTAGGTCAGTTCAGCCAACTGTTTGTCCTAGGTCAGTACAGCCAACTGTTTGTCCTATGTCAGCTCAGCCAACTGTTTGTCCTAGGTCAGTTCAGCCAACTGTTTGTCCTAGGTCAGTTCAGCCAACTGTTTGTCCTAGGTCAGTTCAGCCAACTGTTTGTCCTAAGTCAGTTCAGACAACTGTCTGTCCTAGGTCAGTTCAGCCATTTGTCCTATGTCAGTTCAGCCAACTGTTTGTCCTAGGTCAGTTCAGCCAAATGTCTGTCCTAGGTCAGTTCAGACAACTGTTTGTCCTAGGTCAGTTCAGCCAACTGTTTGTCCTAGGTCAGTTCAGACAACTGTCTGTCCTAGGTCAGTTCAGCCAACTGTTTGTCCTAGGTCAGTTCAGCCAACTGTCTGTCCTATGTCAGTTGAGCCATTTGTCCTAGGTCAGTTCAGCCAACTGTTTGTCCTACGTCAGTTCAGCCAAATGTCTGTCCTAGGTCAGTTCAGCCAACTGTTTGTCCTAGGTCAGTTCAGCCAAATGTTTGTCCTACGTCAGTTCAGCCAAATGTCTGTCCTAGGTCAGTTCAGCCAACTGTTTGTCCTAGGTCAGTTCAGCCAAACTGTTTGTCCAAGGTCAGTTCAGCCAACTGTTTGTCCAAGGTCAGTTCAGCCAACTGTTTGTCCTAGGTCAGCTCAGCCAATTATTTGTCCTAGGTCAGTTCAGCCAATTGTTTGTCCTAGGTCAGTTCAGCCAATTGTTTGTCCTAGGTCAGTTCAGCCAATTGTTTGTCCTAGGTCAGTTCAAGCACTGCAGTCCACAGCGAGCAGTCTATTTCAGGTCAGCACCGAGCAATGCACCAGCAGAGCAGGGGAGACACAACACTGCTGCCGACTGGAATCGCTTCGATGAGGTCCAAGCACCAGTGTGTTCCCTTCTTCCACCTCCTGCTTTTTATCTCCCGTGCTCTATAGTCACATCAACAAAAGCAGAAATTACTGGTTGCAGCAGTTGCTGCTGTTGCTGGCTACTGCACAAGAGACTTACCATATCTAGGGCGCAACAGAAGCTGCAGCAATCTAGAAGCTGATGATAATTCTGTGATGAAAAACTTCCGCCAGGAGTCAGAACTAACGGCAAGGGTGGGATGCCAGCAGCAGCAACAGCAGTAGCCACAGCAGCTGATATTGTCCTATTAGCAGGAACAAATAACGACCAAACTTAACGGGAAAAAAAGGCGACCACGCCCGCCCCCCCCCCCCCCCCCTCCCCCAAGACCACGACAACGACAACGACACCACCACCACCAATGGTCATGTTGACGATGGTGATTCCAGAGGAATCGGGGACTGACACGGGTGCGCGTGGCGTGGAACGGACTGGCGGCGGAGGGGTGCTGCGAGCTGAGCCGAGGGCTGGGGACCCAGAGCAGTCCGCTGGTGGAGCTGGACCTGACGGCCAACCGCATCCACACCCGGGCCTGTCGGCTGCTCTTCTACAGCCTGCGGAGCAACACCACCCTCAGGTGTCTCAGGGTCAGTGGCTGTACGTGTAGGGGACAGAGTTGGGGGGGGGGGGGGGGCTTAAGGGACGAGTGTGTGATATTGTATAGGGGACCTGTGGTCGAATGGTTAGCCTTAACGTTCGCCTGCGGAGCTCACGGTTGTGGGTTCGAGCCACTGGTGTGGTCGGATTTTTCCACTTGAAAGCCCTCTCGGCTTGCCCAGCTGGTAATTGATACCTGGTTGAAAGCCCTCTCGGTTTGCCCAACGGGTAACGGATACCTGGTTGAAAGCTCTCTCGGTTTTCCCAGCTGGTAATTGCTACCTGGTTGAAAGCTCTCTTGCTTTGCCCAGCAAGTAATGGATACCTGGTTGAAAGCCCTCTCGCTTTGCCCAGCAGATAACGGATACTGGGTTGAAAACCCTCTCGCTTTGCCTAGCACGTAATGGATACTTGGTTCAATTTAGAAAGGGTTGAGACGGCGGAGAGAGAGGGCTCCGCCCTGCACTATAGCGCGCCCTAGATATGGTAAGTCTAACAAGTCAGGCTGTGGGACACACACACACACACACACACACACACACACACACACACACACTCACTCATGCGCACAACGTTTGAGAGCTGGAATAGTAATCAGCGAAATCTTGTGGGCTTTTGGTGGGGGAAAAATTACCATAACATGCCGTCCATTTTTTTTTTTTTTTTTGCTTCAAATGTAGATGGGGGGGAGGGGCGGAGGGAAGGGTGTGGATGTGCTGAAGGTAGTCTCCCCCACTCAATATTTTCAGGAGGAAGGAGGGAGAGGAATGCCTCCTGGCCCCTTCCAACAATTCCATGACCACCCACCTCTCCCCCCCCCCCCCCCCCCCCACGCACACACACACACACCCTGTTCGGACGCCGGCGCATCTAAACTGTTTATTGCATGCAGGGCGAACTTCACACAGGGCAAGACAAGTGTACGTGCATTCTACAGCCGGTTCAGAGAGCACAGTTTACACTGATCACATGACTGAAGCCTGACGAAGCAGCACTCTGAAATGGTCGGGGGAGGAGGGTGATGGTGGTGGTGGCGATACATGTTTATTCAAGAGCAGGTGCGAACGTGTCCCACATAAGTTTAATATTTCTCACATTTTTTTCCCATATTTGTGTCTCTAGACTGGCCACGATCCCACCAATTGACACTGCTGTGTCCATTCCGTGTGTATCTGTGACTAGATTGGCCACAATACCACCACCATTCTATCCACTCTGTGTGTGTCTGTGACTAGATTGGCCACAATCCATCGCCATTCTATACACTCTGTGTGTCTATGACTAGATTGCCCACAATCCATCACCATTCTATCCACTCTGTGTGTCTGTGACTAGATTGGCCACAATCCCATCACCATTCTATCCACTCTGTGTGTCTGTGACTAGACTGGCCACAACCCATCACCATTCTATCCACTCTGTGTGTCTGTGACTAGACTGGCCACAACCCATCACCATTCTATCCACTCTGTGTGTGTGTGACTAGATTGGCCACAATCCATCGCCATTCTATACACTCTGTGTGTGTGACTAGACTGGCCACAATCCCATCACCATTCTATCCACTCTCTGTGTGTGTCTGTGACTAGATTGGCCACAATCCCATCAGCAGCGAAAACAGCTCTGTCCATTCTGGTGCTGCTGGCTGAAGACCTCACCGGCCTGAAGGCGCTGGACCTGACGGTAAGACACGTCTTGTTGTGCTCGTCTGTCTGGCTTTCACTGCCATGCTTTCAGGGAGTCACCGTCGTCACCGTCGTCATCAAGAATTATCTACTGACGTCATCATGTCATACGCTGCATCCCCGTTCTTAATGCCAGCAGTCACATTGTACGCTGCATCCGCGACCCCGTATCCATGGCATACCCGGCATTTGCGTCCCACGTATTCCCCTACACGTCACACCCTGTCTTCGCTTCTCCCCAACCCTCTTTCTCGTACGCCCATTCTTGTCACGGCCAGCATCCCCATCCCCTGTACCTCCACCCATGTCACGGCCAGCATCCCCCATCCCCTGTACCTCCACCCATGTCACGGCCAGCACCCCCATCCCCTGTACCTCCACCCATGTCACGGCCAGCATCCCCATCCCCTGTACCTCCACCCATGTCACGGCCAGCACCCCCCCCATCCCCTGTACCTCCACCCATGTCACGGCCAGCATCCCCATCCCCTGTACCTCCACCCATGTCACGGCCAGCATCCCCATCCCCTGTACCTCCACCCATGTCACGGCCAGCACCCCCATCCCCTGTACCTCCACCCATGTCACGGCCAGCACCCCCATCCCCTGTACCTCCACCCATGTCACGGCCAGCATCCCCATCCCCTGTACCTCCACCCATGTCACGGCCAGCACCCCCATCCCCTGTACCTCCACCCATGTCACGCCCGGCATCTGGCCTCACCTTACGCCCGCCCACTGAATGACTGAAAAAAACCGACTGAACGGATGAATGACTGAACGACTGACTGCACGAATGAATGATGGACGAACGAATGACTGAACGACCGATTAACGGACTGAACGAAGAAATGACTGAACGACCGATTGACGGACTGAACGAAGAAATGACTGAACGACCGATTAACGGACTGAACGAATAAATGACTGAACGACCGGTTGACCGACTAAACGAATAAATAACTCAGCGACCGATTGACCGACTGAATGAATAAATGACTGAGAGATCGACTGACCCAATGAAAGAACGAATTAATGACTGAACGAATGAATGGCTGAACGACCGATTGACCGACTGAACGAATAAATGACTCAGCGATCGACTGACCGAATGAACGAACGAATGACTGTACGACCGACTGAACGAATAAATGACTGAATAATGGACTGACCGACTGAACGAATAAATGACTGACTGACTGAACGAATGACTGACTGAACGACCGATTGACCGACTGAACGAATGAATGTCTCAACGACCGACTGACCGACTGCACGAACGAATGACCAACTGATCAGCTGAAGGAATGAATGAGTGAACAATTGACTGACCGACTGAAGGAATAACTGACTAACCGACTGAACGAATAAACAAAACTGAACACCGACCGACTGAATGAATGAATATCGGAACGACCGACTGAACGAACGAACGTCTGAACGACCAACTGAACGAATGAATGAAAGAGCAACCGATTGACCATTTTCAACGAATTAATTGCTGAACGACTGACTGAACGAATGAATTGCTGAACCACCGATGACCGACTGAATGTATAAATGACTGAACACCCAACTGACCGACCGACTGAATGAATGAATATCGGAACGACCGACTGAACGAACGAACGTCTGAACGACCAACTGAACGAATGAATGAAAAGAGCAACCGATTGACCATTTCAACGAATTAATTGCTGAACGACTGACTGAACGAATGAATTGCTGAACCACCGATGACCGACTGAATGTATAAATGACTGAACACCCAACTGACCGACTGCACGAACGAATGACTGAACGACTGACTGAGCGAATGAATGATGAACGAACGAATGACTGAACGACCGATTGACCGACTGAACTAACGAATGAACGAACGACCCACAGACAGAATAAACGCCTGAACGATTGAGCGACCGACTGACCGAATAAACAACTAAATGAGCGATCGACTGAACAAATCTACGAACGAATGACTGAACGGCCGATTGACCGACTGAACGAACGAATAACTGAATGAACGATTGACAGACAATTGTACGAACGAATGACTGAACGACCGACAGAACGAATGAATGACTGAACGACCGATTGACCGACAGAACGAATGAATGACTGAACGGCCGATTGACCGACAGAACGAATGAATGTCTGAACGACCGATTGACCGACAGGACGAATGAATGTCTGAACGACCGATTGACCGACAGAACGAATGAATGACTGAACGACCGATTGACCGACAGAACAAATGAATGACTGAACGACCGATTGGCCGACAGAACGAATGAATGACTAAACGGGCGACCGATCGACCGACCGGCCGAACAAACACACGGGAAAAAAAAGAAACAACAACAAGGAACGAACAAGCGGGAATAGGACGAAAATGAATGATGAACGGAATGAGG
>JADBJO010005876.1:22500-27500 GCA_016801955.1 Conus betulinus
ACTGACGGCAGAAGAATGAGGCAACGATGAACGACTGACTGGAGAAGAACATGAAACGTTAAAAAAAAAAAAAAAAAAAAAAAAAAAGATGACTGGAGAAGAGTGTTAAAATTATAAGTGACTGACTGGGAAAAAAAAAAAAACACATGAACATGATGAACGACCCACTGGAGAAGAACCTGAAAACAAGGACTGACTGACTGAGAACACCTTGAAAGCGATGAATGACACACAAGAGGAACGTGAAAATGACTGACTGACTACAGAAGAATGTGAACGCGATGAATGACTAACGGGACTAGAAAATGATCAACGATGAATGGGTAGTACGAGTGAAGATCATGTCAGAAGGATACGAGGAAGATGAAAGCGAGATGGGAGAAGAGAACGAGAGAATGATAAGAAGAACGTAAGAAGAACCGTACGTATGGTAAGGTAAGGTAAGGTAATGTTGCTTACAGCCCAGCCGACCACAAAGGGCCATATCGGGGCTGTCACCGCGTTTAAAATCAACTCACAAGTCATCCCCCCCAAAAACAAAAAACAAAAAAAAACATTCCCACATCTCTTTTAAAATACATCTTTTAAAAACACTCCAGAAACTTCGTTAAAAACATTTTTTTCGTAAAATGTTAGATCCGACGAAAAATGTTAATCTCTTTCAGAAACTCAAAGATCACATCAGGTGGGACATCTCTGAACAGGGTTTTCATGGAGTCTGCTGAAAAAGTGTTTATGTTTCACATCGTGCAAGTCCCAACAGTCTTAAAAAAAAAAAAAAAAAAAGTATAATGCGCAGGATAAAAACGGAACGTAAGAAAAGTGAAGGAAGCATGAAATGAAAAAACGTGAACGATGAACAACAGACAGTCATAAATGAGAGGTGGGATGAGATGACATGATATCCATGAAGGACAGGCGATGAGAAGAATGAAAATGGTGGACGGTGGACAGGACGCCAGCATGGAATTGACAAAAGAAAGGTTCAGGAGAGGGGAAAAGGCGAGAGCAGCAGCAGAATGACAGACGACATGAAAGTGAAGCAGCATGACAACGGTCCAGTTATGGATAAACTGGAGGACAATGCTACGAGAGAACACCACATTTCCCACGAGGCGAAAACGAGAAAAGGTGAACATGAAGAACAGGAGACAGAACAAGACAAGAGGAAAAGAGAACACAGCGTCAGGACGATGGACTATAGACAAGTAAGATCTTGTCAGAATACTTCACTGAAGGAACAGATGACGTGATGATGAGAATGATGAATGATGGACGCAGAGAGGAGAGAAAACCGGAAATGGACGAAATGAATAGAGAGGAACGTGAAATTATTAGATAAGGGGGGCGGGCGGGGGGGGGGGGGGGGGGGGGGGGGGGGGGGGGGGGGGGGGGGGGGGGGGGGGGGGGGGGGGGGGGGGGGGGGCGAGAACGTGAAAAAGCTCAGTGATGGATAGGACTAGAAGTAGCGAACGACAGACTGATTAGCAGAATGAAAAGACGGTTAACGGAAGGAAAGATCTATGGAAAGCAAGAACAGGAGAACGTTAAGTGCACCAACCACTCTGATTACTGTGCTCAGATTATTTTCATAAACCGAAAACAATCAATTTGAGAAAATTCCAATGCAACAAAGATCCATGAACATGGCTAATTAATGAACAGCACCGCAGAACGGACAGCAAATGCCTGTTGCAGTGGTTCAACTTTCTCTACCCTGTCACCAGATTACAAGCAACAACTTGCATCTTACGAAGTTTTTCAAGGACAAAAGGAAAATGCTTTCCAGACCGCAGGAAGATGAACAGACCGCAAAAAGCGTTGGCAATAGCACAGAGAAAAAAAATGTTAAAACCCAGGTTTGAAAAACGAGCCAAGTCAAAGGGGGTGACACAAAAGTAGAAATTACAAGTACCGGATTTCTAGAAGACAGGGGCACAATTTACATTGAAAAACTCACCCGCCCATCCACCCTCTCTTCCCTGCATTCCTATGCGGCGAATTACAAATTGTGCAGTGTTTTAAAACACGCATTATACGCTGGGCCACAGAGGAGGTAGGAAGAAAAGGCATGAGGGAAAACGATAGTGCAGAAATGAAGACAGAAAGTCAAAACAGCGAAAGAACAGGAAATGACGAGCACAACATCACAAGGACACTGGAACACAGTTTTACACTAAAAGAGCCCTACCACCACCCCACCCCATCCCTTCCTTTGGCCTGGGGTTTCCACTGTACAGAGTGAGTTCTATGTGAGAGGTGTGCTGCAGACTGGCTCACAGGATGACCTAGATGACCGAGGTAAAAAAAAAAAATGAACACATTAAAGGGACGGTGAAGCAGGCTTAGAACAGCATCATTCAGAAAATCCTTACAGAAATGTGTTCACATGGTGGCAACATTGGAAAGTTATTTCAATATACTTTAAGAATGTAAACTAGTGCAGGAACGAGTTTTTCGGACCTCAAAAAATAATGTCCTTTCCTGAAAGTTGTTGTGAACTTCCATCTGACTGACAGAAAGAAAGGAAGCGGAAGTGCATCAGTGAACAAGGAACCATGAAGGCACTGAGGGGAAGGAGACAGACGTTCGGAAGGGATTAAGTCGGCTCTTAGATGATGACAGACAAACGCTAAGAACACTAGTTAAAACAGTAGGTAGAACGAAGACGAAAGGCCAAAGATGTTCGACACGACAGAACAAAGTGATCAGGAAGAAAATGACACAGCATGTAGATGTAGAACATTTGACGTCTAAAACTGGAAAACATCTGAGTTCGTGCAGATTTGCTACTGACCGCCATTGCTCCTTGTGTTGTCAAGCAGTAGAGTGCCTGCGCGGTCTCTGCATCTGTGTGTGTGTGTGTGTGTGTGTGTGTGTGTGTGTGTGTGTGTGTGTGTGTGTGAGCGTGCGTGCGTGCGTGTATGTTGTGTGTGTGTGTGTGTGTATATGTGTGTGTGTGTGAGGAGTAGGGGGTGGAAACGGTGCGGGGGAGTACAAAAGGGAAAAAAAAAAAAAAAAAGCCGCGTGAATCTCCGATTTCTTTAAAGTCAGGGCGGGTGGTAGGGGAAGAGGGTGGGGTGGAAAGCTGAGGAAGTAGCATTGAGGTTTGGGAGAGGCGTTGGCATATGTCTCCAATGAAATATTGTGACAGACAACTGTATTGTTCTTAATCACATCGGCTATTGGCGCCAGAGACATAAGTTCACTCTATGATCATTATCATTACTATTGTCATCATAATAATCCCTGCTGACCTTATCATCATCATCAGCAGTTGCGGTAGTAATAGTAGTAGTAGTAGTAGTAGTAGTTTCTTACAGTTATTTTTGTCATTACTCCATTTCCCCTCTAACGTCATCCTAACCTGACTTTTTTTTCTCCATCGACTGTGCGACAGTTACAAATAATATGCTGAAAGAGGGGGATTCACCTCTTTAGAAAAAAAAAAAAACACGAACCCGATGATTCGATCAGATGTAGGACATGTGGTTGTAAAATTAAGTAGACGTGGCTTTCGTAGTCTGATGGGAAATAATAATGCACCAACGATCAAGAAATAGGCCTAACGACCTGTACTCTACACGCTTTTTTACATTTTTGAAAGAATTTTTCCAATCAAATTATTTTCCCATCTAACCCAGTGCACCCCCCTTCTCGAACCACCCCCCACCCCCCTACCCCTCCTCCTCCCTCCATCCTTGATGAAGGCGAAAAATCATTCGTCGCCAATACCGACTTTCCACATGCAGTGCGAAAGCACTACAGCTGAAGGGAGATGTAAAAGCACATGCAGGGGGAAAGCACTACAGCTGAAGGGAGATGTAAAACGACAGTGTTTGGGCCACTCGTGCATGAAGAGTTCAAGGTGTTCAAACTTAGAGGATCATCTGAAGCAGGGGACAGGTGAAGAGGTTGAAAGGTGAAGAGAAGGAGTTGAGAGAGGGAGCTGTTTCATAGCTGAATTTATTTATAACATAGAGACTAAGCAAAGTGAATCGAGGGAGAGGAAGCAAGGTAGCGGACTAAAGAAATGTTTCACCTGCTTCACCTTTGCAGATGCATGTCCTGCTACTGGGTTTTTTTTTTTTTGTTTGTTTTGTTTTGTTTTGTTTTTGTTTTTTATCAAACCGTATACTGCCCCCAATTATTCACTGTAATAATACACAGGTCCGTGACTTTATTTCATGTTATGCAGTTCCCAATGATTCACCACAAACCAGAACCTACAGTTTACCCCTAATGTATGCGAGCTTCAGCTATCCACCATTGTGAAAAGACATTGGCTTATACCTTTGATTCCATTGTAAGTGGTCAATACTTATTCACCTATGTACACAAAGGCCTACAGCTTTTACTTTGGTATATGAAATCACAAATGACTCAGCGCTGCAAAATAGTGGCCTGTAGCTAGTCTACTGTGTGCAGTCCTCTGCAATTTACCACAGTCCTCATTAATTTGGGCCAGCGGGAAGTCGCCGCCCGGGACAGGCAGAGATGGAGGAGGCTCGTGGATGACCTCTGCTCCACTAGGAGCCAAAGGGATTACGTCAATCATTAATTAACCGATGCAATATACAGGCTGAAAGTTTTATTGTTGTATGCGCAGTTATGCTGCGTGGGTTTTATGAATCCCAACCCCCACCGCTCCCCCCCCCCCCCCCCCCCCCCTTGCCAAGATTGAAAATAAAGATTCTATTGACGTGGTTTGGAAAATTAACAATATACCGAATGTACTTACAAGAAACATCAGATGTTGAAAGATTCCAAAATGATGTCTAAAGTGTGAGTGTGCGTGCGCACGCGCAGACGTGTGTGTGTGTGTGTGTGTGTGTGTGTGTGTGTGTGTGTGTGTGTGTGTGTGTGTGTGTGATTGTGTTAACGTGAGTGTGTGTGTGTGTGTGTGTATGTGTGTGTGTGAGGGGGGGTGCGTGCACGTGTGCGTATGTGTATGTATGAGAAAAGAGAGAGAGAGAGAGAGAGAGGGAGTGAAAGGTGTG
>JADBJO010005876.1:32500-35000 GCA_016801955.1 Conus betulinus
AGACCTGACATGGCAGAAAACGTTGGCCGCAGGATGTAGAAGTCTGTAGACCTGGCATGGCAGAAAACGTTGGCCGCAGGATGTAGAAGTCTGTAGACCTGACATGGCAGAAAACGTTGGCCGCAGGATGTAGAAGTCTGTAGACCTGACATGGCAGAAAACGTTGGCCGCAGGATTTAGAAGTCTGTAGACCCTGGCATGGCAGAAAACGTTGGCCGCAGGATTTAGAAGTCTGTAGACCTGGCATGGCAGAAAACGTTGGCCGCAGGATTTAGAAGTCTGTGGACCTGGCATGGCAGAAAACGTTGGCCGCAGGGATTTAGAAGTCTGTGGACCTGGCATGGCAGAAAACGTTGGCCGCAGGATTTAGAAGTCTGTAGACCTGGCATGGCAGAAAACGTTGGCCGCAGGATTTAGAAGTCTGTAGACCTGACATGGCAGAAAACGTTGGCCGCAGGATGTAGAAGTCTGTAGACCTGGCATGGCAGAAAACGTTGGCCGCAGGATTTAGAAGTCTGTAGACCTGGCATGGCAGAAAAACGTTGGCCGCAGGATTTAGAAGTCTGTAGACCTGGCATGGCAGAAAACGTTGGCCGCAGGATTTAGAAGTCTGTAGACCTGGCATGGCAGAAAACGTTGGCCGCAGGATTTAGAAGTCTGTAGACCTGGCATGGCAGAAAACGTTGGCCGCAGCAGATTTAGAAGTCTGTAGACCTGACATGGCAGAAAACGTTGGCCGCAGGATTTAGAAGTCTGTAGACCTGACATGGCAGAAAACGTTGGCCGCAGGATTTAGAAGTCTGTAGACCTGACATGGCAGAAACGTTGGCCGCAGGATTTAGAAGTCTGTAGACCTGACATGGCAGAAAACGTTGGCCGCAGGATGTAGAAGTCTGTAGACCTGACATGGCAGAAAACGTTGGCCGCAGGATTTAGAAGTCTGTAGACCTGGCATGGCGGAAAACGTTGGCCGCAGGATTTAGAAGTCTGTAGACCTGGCATGGCAGAAAACGTTGGCCGCAGGATTTAGAAGTCTGTAGACCTGGCATGGCGGAAAACGTTGGCCGCAGGATTTAGAAGTCTGTAGACCTGGATGTCAGAAACAAGAACGTTCGCCGTATGGTTTTGGCCTAAAAGAAGGGAGTCTGTAAATACGAATGTCAGCAGCAGAGCAAAGATGAGGAGGAGTGGACGGACTGAGGGGTTCAGAGTGACACGCTGAAGGCTGGTTTCCAGAAGACTGAAATTTTGTTCAACGTGCAACGGCGAAAGGGAACCAAAGAGACAGGCGCAACGCAAGCATGGTCAGAGGATCCGAAAACACGTCGTGCAGCCCTGTTCTGGATTGATCTGATGCTAGATCCCCAGGACTAGAAAAAGTTTTTTTCTTCGTTTAGTATGCACTGGACAAAGGAGCGCATAAAAGTAAAAACAGATTCTTCATTAAGACATGAACGGAAGGAACTGATTCTTCTGCCCTCGACGTGGAAGGTGCGACTAATGCAAGGGAAGAGAGCTATTGAAACGAGAGTTTCGTCAACCAATACACCCATTAGGACAATCTGATTTTTGTCTTGTCATGTTTACATGCTAAAGAAGGAATAAACCTATGAACAAAAGAAAAAAAAAAAAAAAGAAAAAGGGGGGGGGGGGCAGTTCTAAAACAGACGCTGGAGACAGGCCTTAAAAGGGTTATGGCCGTCATGAACCGCTGCTATGCAATGGAACAGGGATCTGATCAGATGATCGTTCCAAACGAGCTTGTAAAGTCTACTAGAAAGAAAAGATGGATGAGAACATTATCAGAAAGGAAAGGTGGATGAGAACATTATCAGAAAGGAAAGGTGGATGAGAACATTATCAGAAAGGAAAGGAAAGATGGCTAAGAACATTATCAGAAAGGAAATATGGGTGAGAACATTATCAGAAAGGAAAGATGGGTGAGAACATTATCAGAAAGGAAAGGTGGATGAGAACATTATCAGAAAGGAAAGATGGATGAGAACATTATCAGAAAGGAAAGATGGCTAAGAACATTATCAGAAAGGAAAGATGGCTAAGAACATTATCAGAAAGGAAAGATGGATGAGAACATTATCAGAAACAAAAGATGGGTGAGAACATTATCAGAAAGGAAATGTGGGTGAGGGTACTATGAGAAAGAAAAAAAATGGATGATTACATCATGAGAAAGAAAAGGTAGCTGAGGACATTATGAGAAAGAAAAAAATGGTTGAGGATATTATGAAAAAGGAAAGATGGATAAGGACAAAATAAAAAAAAAAGTTAAGATAGAGGAGAACATTATCAGAAAAAAAAATAGGATGAAGACACTATGAAAAAGCAAGATGGACGAGGACTTATGAGAAAGGAAAGATGGATGAGAACATTATCAAAAAAGGAAAGATGGGTGAGAACATTATCAGAAAGGAAGATGGATGAGAACAAAATCAGAAAGGAAAGATGGATGAGAACATTATCAGAAAGAATAGATCGGCTG